>JAQPPZ010003822.1:0-121407 GCA_028583015.1 Wollemia nobilis | reverse complement strand
ACAAAGGGGATAGAGTTATCTTATGGAGAGATATCTACAGGGAATTTATTCCCAAGAGATTTGTTGAGAAAATTTAGAAGAAATATTTTCTCCATGGATGTAACCCACATTGGGTGAACCACGTTAAATTTGTGTCTCTCATGTGTGTGATGAGTTGTGCATTATTTTGTTATTGTTATTGATATTAAAATTGATAACATTGTATAATATTGTTTAGGAAAAAATAAAATTTGATCTTATATTGTTCACCCCCCCTCTTAGTATAAGCTTGTGTTCTTCAATTGGTATCAGAGCAATTTCCTTCAGAAAAGTCTAACAACTTGAAGAAAGATAATTACAAGAACACAAATGGCATATTAGAATGGATCTTCCACAAATAAGGCTCCATTGTTTGATAGGAACAATTATTATTTCTGTAGTATGATGATGAAGACTTACTTGATGGCACAAGGATATGAAACATAATTTTTTGATGATGGATTCACACCTATAGCCACTCCTCCCATATATAAGGATGGTAAGAAATTACATGTGAATAATGCCAAAGATATGAATAGAATCTTAAGTGGATTACGTAAATCATAATTTGTGAAAGTTATGCAATGAAAATCAGAAAAAGAGATATAGGACAAATTGTAGTAAACATATGAAGGAGATAGCAAGGTCAAGTTGGAAAAACTACAAACTCACAAAAGAAGGTTTGAAGAATTGAAGATGGAATATGAGGAATATATTGCTAAATAATTACTTCATGTTGATGAAATTTTTAATACCATTCAAATTATTGGATTCGAAGTTGAAGATAGAATTCAATATTGAAGGCTCAAGTTCAAGAACATGAGGAAATAGAATAAAAGCTTCTACAAAACCTCACAAACTCAAAAGCTAAGGCAAGAAGATTTAAAGAGGTCATGGTTGAAAAGTTAGAGGTAAAAGAGTTAGAATATGAAATATTAGAACATGAAGCAATTTCTCTAAGGATGGAAGTGAAATATTCTAAGGATAAGCTACACAGGTTTGGGAAAAGTTTAAAAGCTTTGGATAAAATTATCAATTCAAAAATATTTCATTTATTAGAATAGGACTTGGTTTTGAATAAGGACAATGGAAACAAGAAGAAGGATCAAGCTCAAGTTCAAAATAAAAGGAAGGTTCAAAGGAAGATATTGAAGAAGAAACTAAGACCTATATGGAAAAGTTGAAGAATGGAAGCTTCACTAAGAAAGAAAACAATGCACAAACAAGATACATAGATCATCATAGAGAAGGCAAATAAAGGACTAAAAGACTAGATGTTTCAAGATAAGATGAATATTTATTCAAAGGGTATTTTTTCTCATGTAATCATTTTGGTCACAAAGCTATGCATTACAGGGTTCATGGAAAGAAGGAGAATGGCTTCACTAAGAAGAAATTCAACTCATTCAAAGATGAATATTTGTTTCAAGGGTATTGCTACTCATGTAATTGCTTTGGTCAAAAAGTGATCTCCTACAAGGTTCGTAACAAAAATGATTATGGCTTTACAAAGAGGAACTTCAAGTCATTTGCACCTTCCAAGAACTACAAAGTCAGGTGTTACAAGTGCAAAAATCTTGGACATACGGCCAAGTGGTGTAGAATAGAGTTTCCAAAACTTTTAGAGTCAAGCAAGAATAGGGAAACTCAAAATGATAAGAAGGGTATGACTACAAAGGTGTTGAAAAATAAGGTTGAAAAATAAAAAGAGCATTGTACGTTGGGAGTAGAATTAATTCCACCCCAAAATTAATCACCTCCAGGAGAGGATGTGGAGCAGGGGATGAGATATGAGTATTATCTTTAGCCCCAAAGGAGACCCTTTGCCATTCATGTCAAAGGGGAAGATATTTGAGTTAGGGGGAGATCATTCAGCTTAGGGGGAGTAGCTTCTTAGGCAGAGACAGATTTGGAATCCAATGGTCGAAAAGGATTTTTTAGAAAGGGTTGCCATCAATGACAAAGGGGGAGATTGTTGGAAATTTTGAGTATAGTGTGTTATCATTGATGTCAAAGGATTGATGTCATAGGTTGATGTCAAAAGAGAAGATGACATTGGTTGTTATTGATATCAAGCAAAATATTATAATATTTATTATTATAATATTGGTTGAGAAAAGTATTATAATATCTATGTTTGAATATTATAATAAAGGACAAAAGGCTTAAGAGCTCTTTGGAATAATGGTCTAAAATGAAGGCAAGGTTCAAAAGAATTAATAATATTAATATTATTGATGACAATAATATTAATTGTGAAGGCAAGGTTCAAAATAATTAATATTATTAATATTATTGAAGGTAATAATATTAATTGTGAAGGCAAGGTTCAAAAGGAGTAATATTATAATATTTTTATTATAATATAAAGTTTTAAAAAATAATATTTGAGTGCCAATAAATTGAAGGCAATTCAAATTATTTTCGAATGAAGCTAGCCAATTTCATATGGGTGGAAAAGATAAGGTGGCATCGAAATTGGATGAAGACCAAATTAAAACTATTAATACCCATGCCTAAAGTCATTTGAAGGTGTTCAAAATTCATGCAAGTAATTTTTTAGACATTTGATTTGTTGCATGCAACAGATAAGAAGAGGGAAGAGAAGCATAGTCCTTTATGGCAAACATGGAGGTTTTGCATTCAAATTGGTGCACATTTGAACCTGTCTAGACAACTAGACCAATTGGTTGTTGAGTTAGTATGAAGGCATTAAGAGGAGGAGGTTTCAGGTTTGAAATCCATCATGGACCACTTTTTTTTGGTTTGGCTAAGTTCATGGTAGTAGGATATAAATGGCGACTGGTGCCTTTGTGCTCTCACAAGCTACATTGGTGCAGTCAGTCATGGCCCCTTGGTTGGATGCCTTGCTCTCACGAGGTGAGAGGTTTGAGTCACATTGAGGGAAGAATAAAAAGAGGTATTTAAATTTTAAATTGTAATTTGATTTTTTGTGGAGTTATAAGGTTAAGTTGGCATTAAATTTTTGCTCATTTGATATAGAAGAAATAAGGTGTAAAAGGGTCTTTTGGTGTTAAAATTTAAATATGTGAAGAAAGAGAAATAAGGTGTGAAAAGGTTCTTTTGATATTATAATTTAAAATCTATTTAGAAGGAGAAATAAGGTGTGATAAGGATTTTTTCATTGTATGAGTTGATTGTGTGTATTTTAAAAGTAGGAGTTATAAGGTGTTTCATGGTTTAATTATTGTGTGTATTTTTGCATGGTGAAGGAAAGTTAAAAGGTTTTAAATATTTAATTAAAAGCCTTGTTTTGAGAAAGTAAAAAGAGGATAAAGCAATATTTTTGTGAAATTTTTTGAGGAAAGGTTTTTGTGATTGTTTTGAAAAGAATATTGACTAACCTCTTAAAGTAGCAAAAAGTAAATTATTTTGGAATAGGTTTTGATGGCACTTTATCATCAAAGCAATTTAAGAGGTATGTTGACATTATAACTTCTCTAAGGTGGTTGGTTGAGAAAATATTTTAGAATTATAAGGTGGAGATAAAAGGGTTGATTAGTGTGTATTATTGGAAATATTTGAGCTATGTTTTAAGATAAAATTGTGCATCATTGATTAGTGAAATTGGAAACACTTGAGTTAGGGTTTTTGAGAACAAAATGTGTATTCTTGTTGAAATAATTTGTGAAGCATTTGTGCATTGATGTGAGTGACATTGAATGTGAATGAGCAAGTGTTAGAGACTAGTTTTGTGAAGCAAAGTTATACACTAGTTTGATTTGATTTGAAAGGGTTTTGCAAGAGATAGAGATTGGATTGGATGAATGCAAGATTTGTGAATGTGAAGAACATATTGGGTATTTGATAATATAATTATCTATATGTTCAAGAGGTTAAAAGAATTCTAGGTAGAATATGTCTAAACTACCTAGTTGAAGAAAGCATTTTTGAAAGAGATATAAGCATTGTTTGTATACAATATTTTGGAATATTTGAGTAGGTTCTGTAAGTAGCATTGAGGTAGATTTGATCAAGTATTGTGAGAATAATTGAAGTAACATTGAGGTAGATTTGAGAAAGTCTTGTGAGAATACTTGGAACATAGTTGAATAGATTTGTGAGAAGACTTGAAACAAAGTTGAACATATTTGAGGGAAGACTTGAAGCAGATTTGGGTAGTAACAAAGAGCAGGTTTGAGATAAATTTGTGCTAACCTTGTAACGAGGTTTGGTGTAGATTTGAGACAAATTTGAGAGTAGAGTTAGAGAAAATTTGTGTTAGCCTTATGATGATGTTTGGTGTAGATTTGAGATAGATTTGAGATCAGAGTTGGAGCAGATTTATGCTAGCCTTATAGCAAGGTTTGGTGCATATTTGATATAGAGTTGAGAGTAGGCTTTGGAGCAGACCATAGTAGAGAGGATAGAGTTATCCTATGGAGAGAGATCCAAAAACTAGAGCAAAGAGGATAAAGTTCTCATGTGGAGAGAGATCCATAAACCATAGCAAATGGGATAGAGTTCTCATGTGGAGAGAGATCCACAAATCAGAGCAAAGGGGATAGAGTTCTCCTATGGAGAGATATCCAAAAACTAGAGCAAAGGGGATATAGTTCTCCTATGGAGAGATATCCACAGACTAGAACAAAGGGGATAGAGTTCTCTTATGGAGAGAGATCTACAAACATTGTAATAGAGGATTGATTTCCAAGAGATTTGTTGAGAAAATTTAGAAAAAATATTTTCTCTGTGGACATAACCCATATTGGGTGAACCATGTAAATTTGTGTCTCTCATGTGTGTGATGATTTGTGCATTATTTTGTTATTGCTATTGATATTGTAATTGATAACATTGGATAATATTATTTGGGAAAGAAAAGTAAAAGTTGATCTTATATTGTTCACCCCACCTCTAAGTATAATATTATAGTCTTCAATCCTCAATGTCTACCATCCTATTTTAAAAGCGTTATATTATATAGAATTTTTTAGAAACAAATGGAATCAAACATTACATAGTATTACTTGAAAATAAATACATAAAATGAAGAATGAAAAAAAAAAACTATTGGGGGTGTCCATGAACACCAAATAATTGCATTAAATGGAAATAAAATTACACTCCAACCAACAATAAAAATGCTTTGTATGAAGGGGTATATATATCCAAATACGATTTACCTTTTAGGTTAAGATTATGAGATAGACCTTTAGGAATAACATATTATAAAAATAAAAAATTAACACTTTCCAAGATTTACATGAGCCCAAATGAGAAATATGATCAATATAAGTAAATAACTTGATTATGACCTCAAAATAAGCTTAACCACTGCATATTGCAACATCCCTCATTATGTTAAATAAGTAACATAGAGATAGACCCATACTTGTCATCCCCCCTTTAGGGACACTCTTTAACTCCAATAAGATTTTGTATGCACATAAAAGTGATCTTGGGCATGACCTTGTTTAGCATATCCACTACCTACTTTGATCAAGGCAAAAGAACTAGATCGAGCATCCCAAATGGATGAAGCAATATTATAAAGTGTATGCATATCTCTATGTTCTTTGTTGACTAATAGAACACTAGATTGTAGATAAGTTCAATGGTTCTATAATCATCACATCAAAAGAGTAACTAGAAAAATATGAGGAATGCTAGTCATATCTAGAATTATGATCATCCACCTAAGATGCTTAGTTTCCTCATTGGTAGCACAATATTTAGCCTCTATGAAAATTTTAAAAATAGTGTATTCTTGTCTAGAACATCAAGAAACTAGGCTAGACCTCAAATAGAACACAAAGCCTATGGTTGACCATCACTTGTCTAAGTTACTAGTCCAATTAGCATTTGAAAATCATCTCAAAATTTGAGGAAGATAATAGATTAGTGAATACCCATTTGATAGGTATCTCAAATGTATCTAATAATTATCATAGATATTGGCAAGTGAATCTTCTAAGGTTCCTAACATATATCTAGAACAATAACTTATAGAAAACTCTATGTGGGGTCTAGTGTGAGTAATGTAGAGAAGTATTTCCACAAGATATTGATACAACATAAAATCCACCAAAGAATAGGTACAATTAGATTGAAGCTCTAGGTCTAAAGCATATGGAGTTTGAGAAAACTTGCAATCCTCCATCCTAAAATATTGAAAAAAAATCAAAGTATACTTGGTATGGAAAATGGTGATGCTAGATCAGTCTCAAATAAAAAAAACACAAAAGACCCAAATTGTCATATCAAAAGAGGAATGATGTCATGATTTCATACTCTACATTAGAGTATAAGGGCTACTGGTTATGATAAAATCATTAACATATAACACAATCGTAAAAGTTTCCCCATCCTAATATTTTATGTAAACATCATATTTAGCCCCATATCGATGAAGCCTAGAACTAAAAAAAAAGAGGAATGGATCATATCATTTCATGGATAAGGAATCCTTCTTAAGTCCCTGAAAAAACTTTGTCAAACAACAAACCAAAGGAGTGGATTCCTCAAGCTCAAAATTGGATGACTATTGAATGTAGATGTCTTCCTAAAAATATCCATGTAGAGATCCATTCTTCATGTTCATCTGATGTTCCTTCCATCCATATGAGGCAACAACAAAGAGAATCATCATGACTAAGTCCATATTGGAATTTGGTGTAAATTTCATAGAATAGTCCACTCTTTGTTGCGATAATCCCTTAGCAATAATACATATCTTGTGCTTACCTACCTACCTAGCCATCTAAAGTATATTTTGGCCATGTAGACCCTTTTGCAACCAACATCATTATTCCCTCTTTAAAGAGGAACCAACTTGTAAGTTGTATTATTCACTAGAGCCTCACACTCTACCAACACAACATCTCCCCAATCTAGTCATCTCTTAGCTCAATAATATGTGAAAGGGTCTTGGGAATAATATACCTTAAAAAGTACTTCTCACAAAGAAGCCTTTTAATGTCGCTCAAGAGAAAAAATAGGTAAAGCATACTTTAGTAGCATGTTAAACAACTTGTATATTGGATAAACTAAGGAAGGATTATATATATTTTGTAGCAACTCAACTTAAAAAGATAATAATAAATAATATAACTCAATATTGCCATTGACCTCATCATGCAAGGCTGAATCACTTTGAACTTATGTGTCTTTCTCTTCATGTGCTAAACCTAGAGAAGAATGTCCTACCTTTGGTGTTGCCTATGAAGTGATAAAATCAATAGGTGATATACCTCCACTTGAGGATGAACATAGAGAAATTAAAGAAAAATAAGAAGATGAACAAGATGCTCTAATGGGAATAGAGTGAACCAAAATCTTGAAAGAAATAGCTAATTCTTAGATAGTCAAAGGATTAGAAGGGTCATTTTCCAAAAGCTCAAGTTATGGAGTGGAAGGAGTACCTAGTAAAACCTCATGAAGGATGATATCTCTCTAAATTAAAACCTCAAACCATTAAGGATCATAAAGACAATATGCTTTGATGTATTTAAATACCCCATAAAAATGCACTTATGAATCCTTGATGACTCATTATTCTAAGGATTTTTTGATATCTAAACCCATGCTAAAAACCTAAATATATTGAATTGAGACACATTAGGTTTATCCTCTATCAATAAATTAAGAGGTGTCATGACCACGACTACCTTGGTAGGAAATTTATTGATGATTTATGATGCATAAGTGATAACCTCAACCCTAAATTTATAATCCATCCCTTCAAAATGAATTATACATTGTTCCAACTCCATTATCACCCTATTTTTTCTTTCATCCACACTATTCTATTGAGGATAGTGAACAATCCTCTAATATGTAGGCCCATGAAAAATAATAAAAACATCAAAAGCATAATTAACATACTCATATCTCCAATTTATCCATAGGCATTTGAATTTCCTATCTAATTGATATAGAGATTTACAGAAACTTATCCAAAAATAAAAAAAAAAAAAAAAAAAAAAAAACACAATGCACATATAACACATGAGATTTATCCTAGTTCACCCAATATGGGCTACGTCCAGCAAAACAAGAGCCACACCTCCTTGATATTATTATTCACTTCCTTTCCCGAAAAGGAGATTCAAATAATTTAAAGAGAACCCTTCCCACCCCCAACCACTATGTGGTATTATAATACAGGCGGCCCCACCCCCTTGGGCTAACCCCCCCCCCCCCCCCCCCCCCCCCCAACCCGGAAATCCCCGAAAGCCCTCCAAAAAAAGGGAAAAAATGGCACCGCTCTTTGCACAAGAAGCAATGCAGGGGGGGGGGGCCCCCCCCCGACCCCCCCCCCCCCCCCAGGGAGGGCCTCACCCTCCTCTTGAGGAGCTCTTTCCTCCTCCCCCCCCCTCCCCCCCATCCCACTCCTCCTCGGCAAAGTAGGAGACACATCCAACAATTGATTCTCAAAAAGAGCCTTGAAGGTCTTGAATCTATCAAAGATCTCATCCTTAGTATTAATAATGTACAACACATATCTAGAAAACTCATTGATGAAAATAAGGAAATACATATTTCTTGAGAGATATTTTTTTTATTATATGGATGAAGGAGTTTTGAAAGGATCTCCAAACCTTGTACAAAAGAGACTAAATCCCATCCAAAAAGAGGGAGCCAAAATTACTTACATACAATAATAATAAAGGGATGACAAATCAGAGGACTTACCCCTTCCAAAGCTAAACCAATACATAGGGAAGACCATACATAATTTAAAACTTAAAACAAATTGAAATCAAATCATGATGTCAAAGATAACCAACCGAACACTGATCAATAGTAGAACCTAAACCATGAATCGAGCCATGAACCAATACCATTCTCCCCATGAAGTCATTACTTTCCCATGTATACAATCCCATTAGGGTAATAATTTATTTTGCATTGGAGATTGTGGCTTGTAGGGAGGAAACAATAGCTTGGAGATATGAAATTTGGTATGAAAACCCAAAATCAACAAGCGCTCCCAAGTTTTGTAACCAAGTCATCAACAACAACTCGACCAGAGTGGCTAATTATGTATGAGATCATTATTGATAGAAGTAATATCCACTAGGAAATTATCCTACCACACCACTAAACCATTATGAATAACTCCTTTATTAGCCAATAGATCGGTCACTCAATTACCTTCCTTATATGTATGCTTAAACTGAACCTCTTCTAGATTTTGGATGTATCTCTAAAATTCTAGAAGAAGGTTTGAAATAGTCCAGGTAGGATATTGAGTCCCTCTTGCCATATTTATAATATTAAGGGAGTCCCCTTCAATGATTAGTTTCCTACAACTTACATAATCCAATAGAGAAAATCCTTGGAATAGGGCCCTGACTTTGGAAAAGTGATTGGTTTTATGGCCTAGATTATCAGCAAAGGCTAAAATTATCAAGCCATCATGGTTCCTTACAATCCCTCCAATACCTGTAGGACCTAGATTCCCTTTAGATGCATCGTCAAAATTCAACTTTAGCCAACCAATTAGAGGTGGCTCCCACTTAACCCTAGCTCTATCCAAAGGTACAATAAGTCTAACTAGTTGAGGATTGGAATTGAATCCAAGAGATATATCCATTGATCATTCCTTCTTTATAGTCACAACATTAATATTTAGGGTTCTAATATTCTCCATGAAAAAATAAATTACCTACAAAGCCACAAATTTAGTCGAATGAACAAAATCCTTAAATGCCCTTGAGTTTCTTTTCTTCCAAATCCATCACAAGATATGAGGAACGCTGAATTTCTAAAACCAAAAAAGGTGGAGAGATAGGAAGGAAGAAATCCATTGGGATAGCATATCCTCTAGGTTGTTTGAAAACACCCATTTGATGTTTAAATCTTTGAAAAAGTAGTTGAAAACCTCCTACAAGAAAGGACAACTAAAAATATGGAGTGGGGATTCCTTCATATTTCTGCACAAGAAATAAGCATTAGGTAAAATCATACTTTTTTTTTAGATTATATAAAGCTAGAAATTTTTCTTGTACGACCAACTAGAAGAAAATATTGATTTTCAAAGTTAGTCATTTTAGCCAAATTTTATCTGTTAGAAACCAAGGATCAGGAGGACTATCGACTACAAAATAAGCTAATTTGACAAAGAATTTCCCATCCTTATCTAATCCCCAGATGAATCTATCCAAAAATTTTCTTCCAAGAATTATAATCCATTTAATGATATAAAAAATTTCATCAAATGCCCTCCTTTCCTCCACCAAAAGTCTTGGGAAGTAAAATGGTTTCCATTAGGGGTGATCTTCAATCCTTTGAATGAAATCACAAACCTTATTCTCCCAAAAATGATCTATAATTGGTTTGACTAAAGCCAACTATGATCTTGACTCTAATGGAACCTTAATCACCCACACGTCACTCTATAATTCGACAGACATGCCATCTCCCAAACACCACCTACCCCCTCTATAGATATTTGATTTGCACCAAATCAGGCTAGACTAGAAAGTTAAACCTTGGAGGGGTAACAGGTCTCTAATAAACTACTTCCCATAATTTAGGTATTTGGATTTGATAATATCAACCCATCCCACTTTCTCCTCTTGAACCAATCTCCAACCTTGCTTGGGAATAAGAGATTTGTTCATGGATTTCAATATTCTAAGGCCTAAACCACCCTCCTCCTTATTGCATACTTGGTCCCATACCACTAGATGAAATTTATTTTTCTCACTTGCTCTTGACCAAAGAAATGAGCGTTGGATCTATTCTATTCTTTCAAGAATCTTACCCAAGATTCAGAATAGAGAAAGAAATATATAAGGATGCTTTGAAGGGTGGCCTTAACTAACATCACTTTTATTACTTGGCTTAGGAGAACCCCTTTCTAGATTGTAAGCTTTCTCTAGACACACTCCACAATCGGTTCCCATAGGGATGATCTTGAAGCCCCAAAAAACATTGGCATCCCTAGGTAGGCTGAAGGGAGAGACCCAATATTACATCCCAGAATATCTAAAATCCTCAACTAACTTGTTGGAGGAGTATTGATGAAAAAATAACACTTTTCCTAAAATTAACCTTCTAACCCACCACTTGTTCATAATCTTCCAAAATACTTCTGACTGATTTTGCTTGCAAAATTGAAGCTTGAAAGGACATAAGAGTATCATTAGAAAATTGATGATGGGATATGGTACTTATGGGCATAGCTAGCTTAATGTATACAATAGAACATACAAATTTGATGGCCTACCTGAGAGATTTTACTAGTAAAATAAAAAGGTATGGAGACAATGTATCTCCTTGACGAATTCCCCTACAAATCTTGAAATATCCTATCGAAGAGCCATTCACCAAAATTGAGAACTTGGCTGAAGAGACACATGATTTGATAAAACTTATCCACTCCTGACTAAAGCTAAATTTATGCAATACTTAGAAGAGAAATTCCCAATCAAATCTATCATAATATTTATCCATATCTAGCTTGAGCAAGGTCCTATAATTACCACTTTTGATCATCGAATGGATGATTTCATGGACTACAATGATTCCATCTAGAATTTTCCTCCTAGCCACAAAATTGCTCTACAGGATATCAATGATGCCTTATAATAAAATTTTCAATCTGTTTGCTATGGTATTTGTTAAAATTTTAAAAATAGTATTGCACATATTGATAGGCCTATAAGCTGCAAAATCCTTAGCATTAGTTGATTTAGGGATAAGCACCAAAAATGTAGAGTTGAAATCTAAAGGGATCCATTTAGAATATTGAACATATCTGATGGCATCACTAATATTTGGCCCCAAAATATACTAAAATTTCTAAAAAAGTATTGAGGGAAATCCATCAGGTCCCAGTGCTTTGAGCCCACCCTTTGCAAAAATTGTTTTACTGATTTCATCATCTAAAAAATAAGTATCTAAAACATTATTCATATCAATAGATACCATAGGTGGTATGTTATTCAGTAAGCAAGCTTCATCCAATTGATTTTTTGCTTTCGTGGAACTTAGGAGGTCCATAAAAAATTTACTGCCTTAGATCTAATATCTTTTATGTCTTTAGAAAGTTCTCTATTTGCTTTCGTAATCACCCTAACCCTATTATTACTCCTATGCCTTAGTGCAATGGAGTGAAAAAAATTGTGTTCTGATCACTCTCCTTAATCCATAGGGCCCTAGATTTCTACCTCCATACAATTTCTTCCCATGCTAGAAAATTATGGAGCTCTATGATAATAGATAGTTCTTACCTCTTTAATTCCATAGAGTAACCCTAAGTTTTGACTATCTGCTCAACCTCCTACAACTAATTGTGAATCTTCATCTTTCTAGCAATAATATTTCTAAAAACCTACTTATTCCAATCCTTCAGCTTTACCTTTATAAATATCAATCTGAAGGCTATTTGTGTCATTCAAGAACCTGAAAATCTATGACTCCACCATTCCTCAATGTTGCATTCTATACTAGGGTGTTGAATCCACATTGCTTCAAATATAAATGGCTAGGGAAATAAGGTTGAATCCTGTGTCTTCTTGTCACAACCTAAAATTTCACCTTTCAAAATTTTTGCTTAGTGTATCAGTTTCGCTATTTTACTTTACTTCTATTCCCAACTCAATGTTAGTTTTGGCATAAATATTCCACACTTCAAGATTTATCACCACTGCAGCTGGTGTCTTAAGTGCTCGAGACCGACTAAATTCCCATAAATTTTGCCTTATAGGATCTTAACTCCTTTCTCGAGCTCACTCTAATCCTGACGTGGGCTTGTCCCTCTCAAGGCCCATATCACCTAAAAGTAAAAATGCTATAATCCTCTGTCCAAAACACAAGGATTCTCAATCCTTATTTACACAGGCCCTCTAACCTATTTGTCCTGGAACCAACGTTATTATGCCAGTGCTAGCCATTGACCCTCTACTAAGGTTTGACTAGAGTCCGCCATCGCATGGCATGTGGACTAGGTGCCCAAGATCCATCTCCGGTTGACGGTAATGCTGCCCATACCATCTATCACTGGATCTTCCAACAACATGTTTAGCTCTCTAACCATGCCTCCTATTGGCTACTCCTCAACCCAAGTGGATTAATGAACACCCTCACTTACTAACTAACTGTCTTCCTAGAGCGATGTCCCATACCACCGCTCTTTACTCTCAAAAACAGGGACCATTGTCCTTAAATGCTGGAGAACGAACACCACAGTCTCACGTAAGTCACCACCACGGCTTAGTGTAGTTGGGTGGGTTGTGTCCTCTCTTGACATGACCCATTTCTTAAGTGCAAAGTTTTTCTTGCTCTTCTTAGTTTTAAAGTGTTTGAATTTTCATTAAAAATTATTAGATCCACAAGGCTGAGGTAAAACAATCATTATCCATAGGCCTTTGGGTTTAGATAATAATCTATTAGTACAATGCTTTTCTCTTAACCAATTAAGTTAAAAATTCCCTTCTAACCATGCATAGGTTATTTTTAAATATAAGAAATGACATTCTTAAATATCATTTACGACTATCCTACGAAATTCACAATATTGCATAGGAATGTTTATAAAACTAAAATATAATTAAAAAGTAAATAATCTTGGCCTTGAAACCCAATTTCCATTCGTACATAAAATGAACCTACTTCATAATCTCATTTCATAAATTTGAGATCAAAACATTGATAAAAGAACAGTCCATCTATTATTAAAATGGATCTCGAAATGTACTGATAAACACACTTGCCTTATTGAATACTAATGAAATAAAATAAAATAAAACATGGGTCAATTCTTTTACTTCAATATATGTTGTTTTTCTTTCATTAGCTTTATTTCAGCTATATGTTAAGAAGGGTAATCAAAATGTTTTCCTATATCCAAAGCCATAACACGAACTTTCATATATTGTAAAACATTAAACATATATCACACCTGTTAAATGGTTTTCACCTAATTTGTTACTTGATTTTCTCTTCTAATTTCTGGTGATTTTACACAACATCTAAAGTCTGTTTCTCACTAAATAATTTAAGACAGCGACCACTACAACTCTTATTAATAAAAATCACAAAATTTTCCATTAAAATAAAGAACACTTTCATAATACATGGATGTTGTTTGCTTCACCCATTTTTGAATTATAGAAGATAGAAATTCAAGATAAATTGTACATAGAATAAAGAGCCACTTACTTATTTCCAAATAATCCTCATACACAGAGCACCCAACAGATTTTATACAACAAAATATATATATTATTTTTATAAACAGAAGATTACTCGAATGGTCTAAGATATTCAAAGTAAGGTTTTAGATATTCCATAAATAAATCGACGTTGTTCATATTGAAAAGCATTTTTCCAGAGCCACACAATGAGTAATTCATTTGTTCATATTTTTAAACAATGTTGGTCCCAGAAAGACCTTTCACACAGCTTCAACCATGAAATTTTGATGCCAACCGGTTCACCCACCCTCACAGACTTCGGCCAGCAGAATGGAAAACTATGAATGGATCAACTTGGTCCTTTTATGCACTATATGTCAGGCAACCATGCATAGAAATCAAGCAACACGGAAGAACATGCAGAATGAACTGAATGGAGACACTAATCTCATTTTCATAGCATTCACACATTACACTACGTTTTCTTTGTCCAGACCATAGCAAAGTTTTTATATAGGGAAAGGAAGATAAAAACCCTAAATCCTCTTTTCCATAGCATTCACACATTACACTAAGTCTTCTTTACCTAGACCATAGCAAAGTTTTTATACAGGGAAAGGAAGATAAAAACCCTAATTCCCCCTTCATAGCAAAATTAATATTCTAAACCAAAACTTAGCTTCCCAGTATACAAACGAACACATAACACGCAAACAGGGTTTAATTAATTTTGGGTTTCATTGTCTTGTAACGCATTTGAGCAGAGAATAAAAATTTAAATTGAAACCTTTCCAATTTCCCAAATGAAATGTATTACTCTTATAAGACATAAATTATTAAGGTCTCTTAATTCATAATTAAACTACCATTAACAAATATTTTCCAATGGTTTTACACAACAGAGGCAAGACATTTCCAAATTGACTTTACACAGCAGAGACAAGATGTTCTCCAATTGTTTTACACAATAGAAACAAGTTGTTTTCCAATTGTTTTACACAACAGAAACAAGTTGTTTTCAATTGTTTTACACAACAAAAACAAGGTGTTCTCCAATTATTTTACACAACAGAAAACAAGGGGCTTTCCAATTGTTTTACACAACAAAAAACAAGACAAATTACATATTTCCTGACCTATTTTTCCAAATGTCATGGTTGGTTGATGAATGATAGCGTCTTACTTTCAAGCACACTCTTCTTTCCTCAGGATGTCACAGCTGATGGGTGAGTGGTATCGCTCTCCACTCTCTCTCACGCCAAAGCCGGAAGACATTCCATAACCCCCCCATTCCTTCCGTATTACTAATTAAATAGAAAGTCTATGAGCCAGTGAATTGACACGTCAAGACTAACTTGCCAAGCATGCCCCCCATAAACGTGTCCAGCTAGTAAAGTCTCACTCCACCGAGTGGGTGTTAGGTGGTTAAATATATATTATATATTTTTTATATATATCCGAGCTTTACCAACCCTGCTAGGTATTGTTTATATATTTATATTTTTAAATTACCTTAATTAAGCTAAACTTACATTATCTTCCCAAAATTCCTTCTATAGTATAAGCCACTTTCATAAAGCCACACGTAATTGGTTTAGTGGTTTGTTTGTTTTAAATATGAAAATACAAGGCTTTATTAAGTCTTAAAGAGAATGAGTCTCTTTTATAAGTCAAAGATAACTTCTCCATTGAAAATATATTTATACATTATAAATATTTTATTTTTATTTATTTTTAATTTCTCTTTTCTTTTATTTTACTTTTTATGATAATATTTTTTTTTTTTTTTTTTTTTTTTTTTTTTATATATATATATATATTTTTTTTTTTTTTTTTTTTTTTTGATATTTAAATTAATGACAAGCGACATGCGACAAACAAGACAATATCAGGAAAACTAACTTTCATGCAAACATGTATTTATTCTAAATGAAATGACAGGCATAATGCAATGTTTATGCAAAATCTACGGTGGGCTTCCATGTACCCATGGACCAAGGTGTTGGTTGCACGACATCATATCCCACCTTACCTGACGTTTCCAACCACTGTCCTAGTCAGGGGGTGGGTTTTCTCCTCTGCTTCCTGCATGATCCCTATGCCTGCACAATCCATTCATAGTTTCCTTGCACGATCCTTGTGCCTGCATCACAAAAACTAAGTGCATAATCACATTCTTCCAAATAAAGTAGACACAAATAGTGGGGATGTGACATACTCCCCCTCTTAGAATTAACACATTCCTTATGTTAGCTAGAAAATTAGATATATTTATATGCAAGTTAACACTTTCTTCTATAATCAAACAACTAAAAGAAGGATTACATAGCAAACATGTCTGATATGCATAATAAGTTCCATCATGGCATCATATATAAAATAAAAATTATGTAATAAGCATGTCTGATATGCATAACAAGTCCCATCACGGTATTACATAAAAGAGAAGTTTACATCTTAAACATAAAATAACAATTTGTCTTTTGATATCAATTTTCAAACAAATATGGAAACTGGTTTCTCATGCTAGAAACATCCTCCCAGGTGGCATTCCTCTCGGAATACTGATCCCACTGAACCCTACATTGCTCTATAGTCCTCTTCCTTAGTTGTTTGGTTCTATAACCCAAAATTTTTACTGGCTGAACTTCAATGAGCTATGGGTCTAACATCTGCAAATGAGTTACATCCAAAATGTGGGATGGGTCAGCTACATATTTACATAGGAGGGATACATGAAAAACACTATGGATTTTTGACAAGTTCGGTGGCAGTGCAAGTTTGTAGGCAACATGACTAATTTTTGCAATTATGTCAAAAGGATCGACAAACCTCGAACTCAATTTGGTGGACTTAATAGAGCTTTTGGTTGGCTTGACTCTAAGGAAAACCTTATCTCCAATGAAAAATTCATGGGGTGTTCTTTTAAGGTCAGCATAACTTTTCTATCGATCAACGACTTCACGCAATGGCTAGAAAATTTCTTTAAGTTGGTTTTCCATTCTCTTCATAGCTTTAGGACCGATCACCTCTCGATCATCCAAATTGTCCCACGATAATGGTGTCTTACACCTTTGCCCATATAGGGCCTCAAAAGGGGCCATGCCCAATGTGGTATGATAGTTGTTATTATAAGAAAATTCCACCAGGAAGAGATAATATTCCCATTTTCTTTGGTGGTCCATACAATACATGCGTAGCATATCTTCAAGCACTTGATTGACCCTCTCGATTTGTCCATCTATCTCTAGATGATAAGCAATGCTAATATTGAGCTTTGTTCCCCAAGCTCGGTGCAAAGCTTACCAAAAATCTAAAGTAAATCATGAGTCCCTATCTAAAATGATTATTTTAGGAAATCCATGTAATATCACAATTTCTCATGCAAATTTCTGTGCTATTGCAGAAGCATCATCACACACACTTCTTGGTATGAAATGTGCCACTTTGGTTAACTTGTCCACCACTACAAATATTGCATCATGCTGAAATCAGGTTTTTGGAAGACCCATAATGAAATCCATGGATATTACTTGCCACTTTTGTTCTGGTACTTTGAATAGATACAATTTTCCACTAGGATGTTGGTGCTCCGCTTTGACCTTCTGACACTCAAGGCATCTTGCAACAAATTGTACTACATATTTTTTTCATTCCAGGCCAAAAATAATATTTCTTTAAGTTTTCCCTCATCTTAATCACCCCTGGATGAGCAGAGTATGGAGCATAATGAGATTCTTGTAGAATAGTTCTTTTAAGCCCTTCATTGTTGGGTACAACTATTCTATCCTAAAAATATACCAAATTTTTCTTAACACTATAATCTCCATGTCGATTTGGTTCTTGCTCAACCTTGTTATGACATAACTTGCAAAACTCATCATCCTTCTGCATTTCCATGATCTGTTCTTTCAACCCATATTGACATCTTGTATAAGCTGCTATATGTTTTCTCCTACTGAGAGCATCTGCCAGCTTATTTTATTTTCCCTTTATATACTCAATACCAAAGTCATATTCAACCAAAAACTCCATCCATCTTTGTTGTCGGGCATTTAGCAATGGTTGTGTAAAAATATATCTCAAACTTTGGTGATCAGTCTTAAGTTCAAAAGACTTTCCTAGCAGATAATGCCTCCACATTTTAAGGGCATGGACTACTACTGCCAATTCTAGATCATGTGTAGCATAGTTAATCTCATGTTTCTTGAGCTTTCGGGACTCATATGCTACTACGACTTCATCTTGCATCAATACTCCACCTAGTCCCTCTAATGAGGCATCAATACAAATTGTAAAGGGTTTATTTAGATCAAGTATTTTTAGTATAGGTGTAGTTGTCAATTCTAAAAGCTTCTTCACACTGAATTATCCATATAAATGTTTCCCTTCCTTTGTAGATTATTTATGGGAAAAGTAACTTTTGAAAATCCCTTCACAAATCATTGATAATAACCAACCAATCCCATAAAACTTCTTATCTTTGACACATTAGTTGGAGTTGGCTAGTCTATTATGGCCTCAATATTCTTGGGATCTACAACTATTCCTTCAGCTGATACAATGTGTCCCAAGTACTGCACTTGTGGTGTATAGAATTCACATTTGGACAACTTGCCATATAGTTGATTTTTCCTAAGAACATCTAACACAATTCTCATATGTTCATCATGTTCTTTCTCTATTTTGGGAGTAAATCAATATATCATCTAAAAATATAAGCACAAATCGGTCCAATTATTCATGAAACACATTGTTCATTAAATTCATGAATGTAGCTGGTGCATTAGTTAAACCAAATGGTAATATTGTGAACTCATAATGTCCATATCGAGTTTGAAAAGTAGTTTTATAAGTATCTTCTTCCCATATTCTTAATTGGTGGTATCCTGACCTAAGGTCAATTTTAGAAAAGATGGTGGCTCCTTTAAGCTGATCAAACAGATCATCAATTCTGGGCAAAGGATACTTATTCTTGATAGTCATTTTGTTGAGCATCCTGTAATCAATGCATAATCTTAAGGAACCATATTTCTTTTTAACAAATAAAATCGGTGCTCCCCATGGTGACACACTGGGTTTAATGTGTCCTTTCTCCAACAAATCTTGCAGTTGAGTTTTAAGTTCTTGTAACTCAAGTGGTGTCATACGATATGGAGTTTGAACTACTGGAGTTGCTCCTGGTACAAGTTCTATTGAAAAGTCAAACTCCCTCTTTGGTGGTAATCTTGGTAAATCTTCAGGAAAAACATCCCTATATTCACCCAATACAGGGTATTGTTGAAACAATGCTGAACTTGAATATGTTTCCTCTTTTTTGTTCATTTTAACCATATACAATTTACATCATTTTCTCCAAGCTCTCTTGACTTGCATACTGGTTATCAAATGGGGCCTAAGAGATGTTCTATTGCAATGGATACGAATTCGCTAGCTCATACTATCGATAAAATCCATCCATATTTCTTCAAATTTTAATAGTGCTTTATGAGCCTTGAGCCAATCTACTCCTAGAATTATGTCAAAAGCATGCAAAGGTACCACATACAAATGCCAGTTGATTTTTCCCTAAGGTATTTCTATTTGTGGGTCAAATAAACATTGGTTGACTAAGTAAGTTTATCTCGAACCATACTCAACTTGCCACCCATTAGCCAAAAAACCCAGGTTTAATAGGTATATCCCTCAAAATACTATTTGAAATAAAACTAGTTGTAGCTCCACTATCAATTAGAATGTTTGCTTCTCTTTTGCCTATTTTTCCCTTAATTAAAAATGGAGTAGTTTGCCCTATAAGGTTAGGGTTATTGATTCCTCATATCGGGTGACATCATAGGCAACTGATAGTGTTTGGGGAACTTTTCTTCCTACAGGTTGACTATACTTCAGATGTAATCCGATAACAAATTTATGTGCTTTAAACTTCTCTTGCTCGTCAAAATCTGGGGCATACTTAAGTAATTGCACAAACTTCTGGTAATACTCAATTACCGTCATGTTGCCTTGTCATAAATTGGTAAATTCTCCATGTTTCTCAATATAGAATTGCTCTGTGAGAAAATGACTTTTGAATTCTTTTTCAAATTCCTCCCAAGGTATATCTGTTGCCTCTTTCTGAGTAGTTTTCTTGTATGTGGTCCACCAGTCCTTGGCAGGACCTTCTAAATGAGCAACTACCCATGTGGTTTTTGACTCTGAACAAAGGGGTTGAATGGAAAAATATCCCTTGGATTCACTCAACCAATTAACAATGGTTTCACCACTTCCATAAAATTTAGAGATATCCAATTTCTTTATCTCTTTTTGTAATTCTTCACCCACTTTCCTCCTTGAGGATCCTTCTAGAAATTGACTTACATTACTGGTCATATTTTTTTGAGTTAGGTTTTCAATAACCTTTTGCTATTGGGTGATCAGTTCCTGCTATTGGGCCATCTATGCCCATTGCTGATCCATATGCTCACTCAATTGAGCTCTCTGGATCTCCATTTGCTCACGCTATTGATTCAATTGATCTTGCATGAGCTGAATCATACGAGCCATGTTCTCATAATTCTAGGTAGCTCTTGTAGCTATAGGTTCTTTTATCTTTCTTACCACCCTCCATGGTGTTTCAGTAGCTTGCACCCTTTCAAACTCCTTCATGAGTCATCTTGGTCCCTTCCTTGGAACCTCTGCAATCCCCTCTTATAGATTTATACTGGCCCTCCATGAGGTACCTGCCATAACTGGCATCAAAATATTTTGTTAGAACAACTATGTTAGCTAGGGTTTCATAAACCTAGGCTCTGATACCAACTATCACAACCTAAAATTTCACCTTTCAAAATTTTTGCTTAGTGTATCAGTTTCACTACTTTACTTTTCTTCTATTCCCAACTCAATGTTAGTTTAGGTATAGTTATTCCACACTTCAAGACTATTTACCACTGCAGCTAGTGTCTTAAGTGCTTGAGACTGGCCAAATTCTTGCAAAGATTGCCTTATAGGATCTTAACTCCTTTCTCGAGCTTACTCGGATCCTGGAATGGGGTTGTCCTTTTCAGGGCCCATATCACCTGAAAAGAAAAATGTTGTAATCCCCTGTCCAGAAAACAAGGATTCTCAATCCTTATTTACATAGGCCCTCTAACCTATTTGTTTTGGAACCAGCGTTATTATGCCAGTGCTAGCCATTGACCCTCTTCTAAGGTTTGACTAGAGTCCACCATCACATGGCATGTGGACTAGGTGCCCAAGATCCATCTTTGGTTGATGGTAATGCTGCCCATACCATCTACCGCTGGATCTTCCAACAACATGTTTAGCTCTCTAACCATACCTCATGTTGGCTACTCCTCAACCCGAGAGGATTAATGAACACCCTCACTTACTAACTAACTGTCTTCCTAGAGCGATGTCCCATACCATCGCTCTTTACTCTCAATAGCAGGGACCACTGTCCTTAAATGTTGGAGAACGGACATCACAGTCTCACGTAAGTCGCCACCACGGCTTAGTGTAGTTGGGTGGGTTGCGTCCTCTCTCGACATGACCCATTTCTTAAGTGCAAAGTTTTTCTTGCTCTTCTCAGTTTTAAAGTGTTTGAATTTTCATTAGAAATTATTAAAATTTATTAGATCTACAAGGCTGAGGTAAAACAATCATTATCCATAGGCCTTTGTGTTTAGATATTAATCTAATAGTACAATGCTTTTTCTTTTAACCAATTAAGTTATAAATTCCCTTCTAACCAAGCATAGGTTAATCTTAAATATAAGAAATAACATTCTTAAATATCATTTACAACTAACCTACGTAATTCACCATATTGCATAAAAATATTTATAAAACTAAAATATAATTAAAAGTAAATAATCTTGGCCTTGAAACCCAATTTCCATTCGTACATAAAATGAACCTACTTCATAATCTCATTTCATAAATTTGAGATCAAAACATTGATAAAAGAACAGTCCATCTATTATTAAAATGGATCTCGAAATGTACTGATAAACACACTTGCCTTATTGAATACTAATGAAATAAAATAAAATAAAACATGGGTCAATTCTTTTACTTCAATATATGTTGTTTTTCTTTCATTAACTCTGTTTCGACTATATGTTAAGAAGGGTAATCAAAATGTTTTCCTATATCCAAAGCCATAACACGAACTTTCATATATTGTAAAACATTAAACATATAACACACCTATTAAATGGTTTTCACCTAATTTGTTACTTGATTTTCTCTTCTAATTTTTGGTGATTTTACACAGTATCTAAAGTTTATTTCTCACTAAATAATTTAATACAGTGGCCACTACAACTCTTATTAATAAAAATCATAAAAATTTCCATTAAAATAAAGAACACTTTCATAATACATGGATATTGTTTGCTTCACCCATTTTTGAATTACAAGAGATAAAAATTCAAGATAATTGTACATAGAATAAAGAGCCACTTACTTATTTCTAAATAATCCTCATACATAGAGCACCCAAAAGATTTTATACAACAATATATATTATTTTTATAAGTAGAAGATTGCACGAATGGTCTAAGATATTCAAAGTAAGGTTTTAGATATTCCATAAATAAATCGATGCTATTCATATTGAAAAACATTTTGCTAGAGCCACACAATGAGTCATTCATTTGTTCATATATTTTTAAAACAACGTTGGTCTCAGAAAGACCTTTCACACAGCTTCAACCAGGAAATTCTGATGCCAATTGGTTTACCCAACCTCACAGACATCAGCCAGCATAATGGAAAACTATGAATGGATCAACTTGATCCTTTTATGCACTATATGTCAGGCAACTATGCATAGAAATCAAGCAACATGGAAGAACATGCAGAATGAACTGAATGGAGACATTAATCTCATTTTCATAGCATTCACACATTACACTACATTTTCTTTATCCAGGCCATAGCAAAGTTTTTATAGAGGGAAAGGAAGATAAAAACCCTAAATCCTCTTTTCCATAGCATTCGCACATTACACTAAGTCTTCTTTTCCCAAACCATAGCAAAGTTATTATACAGGAAAAGAAAGATAAAAACCCTAAATCCTCTTTTCCATAGCAGAATTAATATTCTAAACCAAAACTTAGCTTCCCAGTATACAAATGAACACATAACACGCAAACAAGGTTTAATTAATTTTGGGTTTCATTGTCTTGTAACGCATTTGAGCAGAGAATAAAAATTTAAATTGAAACCTTTCCAATTTCCCAAACGAAATGTATTACTCTTATAAGACATAAATCAATAAGGTCTCTTAATTCATAATTAAACTACCATTAACAAATGTTTTCCAATGGTTTTATACAGCAAAGGCAAGACATTTCCAAATTGACTTTACACAAAAGAGACAAGATGTTCTCCAATTGTTTTACACAATAGAAACAAGTTGTTTTCCAATTGTTTTACACAGCAAAAACACATTATTTTCAATTGTTTTACACAATAGAAACAAGGTGTTCTCCAATTATTTTACACAAGAAAACAAGGTACTCTCCATTGTTTAGTCTTGCCCTGGGTTACTCTCCAATTGTTTTACATAGTAGAAAACAAGACAAATTTACATATTGTCTGACCTATTTTTTTAATGTCATGGATGGTTGATGAAGGATAGCGCCTTCCTTTCAACACACTCTTATTTTTTCCTGGGCATCACAGTCGGTTGGTGGGTGGTATTTCTCTCCACTCACTCTCACGCCCAAGCCTGAAGAAATTCCATCACCCCCCCATTCCTTCCGTCTTATCAATTAAATAGAAAGTCTATGAGCCAGTGAATTGACACATCAAGACTAACTTGCCAAGCATGCCCCCCATAAATGTGTCCAGCTAGTAAAGTCTCACTCCACCGAGTGGGTGTTAGGTGGTTAAATATATATTGTTTTTTTTATATATATCCGAGCTTTACCAACCCTGCTAGGTATTGTTTATATATTTATATTTTTAAATTACCTTAATTAAGCTAAATTTACATTATCTTCTCAAAATTTCTTCTATAGTATAAGCCACTCTCATAAAGCCACACGTAATTGGTTTAGTGGTTTTGTTTGTTTTAAATATGAAAATACAAGGCTTTATTAAGTCTTAAAGAGAATGAGTCTCTTTTATAAGTCAAAGATAACTTCTCCATTGAAAATATATTTATATATTATAAATATTTTATTTTTATTTATTTTTAATTTCTCTTTTCTTTTATTTTACTTTTTATGATAATCTTATATATATATATATATATATATATATATATTTAATTTGATATTTAAATTAATGACAAGCGACATGCGACAAACAAGACAATATCAAGCAAACTGGCTTTCATGCAAACATGTATTTATTCTAAATGAAATGATAGGTAAAATGCAACGTTTATGCAAAATCTACGATGGGCTTCCATATACCCACGGACCAAGGTGCTGGTTGCACAACATCATATCCCACCTTACCTAACGTTTCCAACCACTGTCCTAGTCAGGGGGTGGGTTTTCTCCTCTGCTTCTTGCACGATCCCTATGCCTGCACAATCCATTCATAGTTTCCTTGCACGATCCTTATATGCATGCATCATAAAAACTAAGCATACAATCACATTCTTCCAAATAAAGTAGACACAAATAGCAAGGATGTGACACTTCTCAAGAAAAATTGAATTGTGATCTGAGGCTAGCTTAGGGAGAGGGCATAAGGATGCATCACCAAAAAATGGGATACCTTCTTTAGACACCAGTATTCTATCTATCCTAATCTGAATGTTTTGACTCCAAATTCACCTATTATTCCATGTAAATATCGACCCTTTTAGGTCAAAATCCATCAACTCCTAGGATTAAATAAAATAGGTAAATTCATTCATATTACTGAGCATCGGGGTTCCTCCTTTTTTATCCTATGAATATAAGGGTGTATTGAAATCACCTACCAAAATCTAGACCTCTCCTTTAAATTTTTCTCTCATAGAACTAAGGAAATCCCAAAGCATCATTCTAGAGGATCCCAAATTTGGGATATAAATATTCAAGGTTATCCATTTAAATCCCGACTCTTTGGAAAAAAATAGGATGCTAATCACTCAGTCATATATGAACACATTCGATCCATCAATGGTTTTAGGGTCCCACATGCACAAGAGACCCCCTGAGGTATCGTTAACTAAGTTAGATACGAACTCAGCCTCCTTCCAAACCTTTCTCTTAACTATTTTTAATATAATTTGGAAAATATAAAAGTAAAATTTTCAATTTTTAATGTCATTGTGACAACTAGTAGTGAGAGAAAAAGGAGTGAGGTGAAGGAGAGATAATCTGACAAGGAACACTACCAAAATTTTGACACACGACCATGATAGACCAGCCAAAGGCCTCTACGACTGAAGTCGGAGCTACTAAGGTAAAATTATCAATCCCTCTTTTGTAATTTTACCAATTATAAATAAACCTCATTAAGTAATGAGTAAATTTAACCACACTAAACCATATTAAACAAACCCCACCTTAGGTTAGGAATGTCTAGCTTATGGTATCTTAAGGATAGTTTTAATTTTTTAGCATTGGGTATGTCCCCTTTTAGGTACCACTACAAGGCCCTCTTGGGAAGGATTGGCTTTCCTTTGGTGATATGGGGGCCGTCATGGGGTATGACAAATGTTTTTGAATTCCAATGGTCATTATTTGAACATCCTACTATCAAACTCTTCAAAAGTGAGGTTCCCTTGGAACCTCCTCGACATGGTTGAGGACCTACTTGAGCATGAATTAGAGGATTCGATCATCATGGCATGGTAGAGTATGCTATTAGCACACTTATATGATGAGTGATATGAGATACACCATCGAAGGTGCATTAGATTAGGTTACAGCATGCTCCTCCAAGTATGGGGATGGGAGCATATCAGGGTGGATCGACTAGTAGGACTGCTAGTACCCCAAGCTGAGCTAGGGGACATAGATATTGGATATGGAACTCAGTGGTGATGTGATTGGAATATTGGCCTAAACCGACTAGAGGTAGGTATATTGGCACACTACATTGGGTCATTGGATAGACTATAGTGGGATCAAGTAGTGTGAAGATGATGATGAGCGATGAGTGCATCACAGGATAGAAGAAGATTGGGTTCAGATTGTAGAACAGGTAGAGGAGCCACCAGCTGAATTTAAGGGTGATGAGGATGACCCCACAGATTACCTAGATCAAGTGTAAGCGTAGTTGTAGATTGTACAAGGGTGATTGGCAAAGCAGGCTATGAATCTCGCTATTATCCAAAGTCAGTTGAGTAGTGGATAACTGTGGAGGGGATACTATGAGGAGAGAGATCTCCTCAAGGCCTAGTTGGCCATAACCTAGATAGAGGTTGATAGGGTTATGATATAAATGGATACTCTATAGACACAGTTGGTCATCAAGATCATATAAAGGGATGCTAGGATAGTGGATCATAATGCTATACATGTTTAGTTGGTGATCAGAACTGTAGATTAGGCTACACCCTCTAATATAGATATTTAGGGGCCAACAACATCAGGTGGAGATGCAGAGATCAGGAGACTATGGAGCCTTCTAGAGGATATTATGGCCCAATGTAGGTTTGATGTAGCCTACATAGTGGATCTGGAGATTCAAGTTAGGATACATGGTGGTAGTCTTCCTAAGATATTGATGGTAGGGGGATCTCAATGAAGTAGACACAATGAGTCTGGGTAGTCATTAGTGCATCCTAGTCACAGGTCGATAAGCTATCAAGAGAGATCCACTACTAGTGGTTCTATACAACCTCACAAGGATAAGATCAAGAGTGGAGGTGACTCTAGGGATGGAGGTCTATCTTGATATTTCTCATATGTACTTAGCATTTTTGAGTGTAAAGTCTGAGGACTTACATAGTTGTAGCCTATGGGTAATTTTTGTACCATTATGTACTTGGTATTTCAAACACACACACACACACACACACATATATATATATATGATCTCCTTTTATGAATCGTCATGTGTTTATGTTATGCTTTTATTTTATGTCATGTATGCATTGATGGATGTAATACTTATATGATGATGTGTTATTTTATACATGCAATTTACTAATGACATGCAATGATTATATTATGAATGCATGATTAGATTTAGTGATCTAGATGTATAGATGTACAATTATGTATGTGTATATGGATGTCGTATTTAATGTTAATGTGTATGTAATGCATTAATTTTATGTGGATGATCTAATGCAAATGTACATGTATGTTTTAATCATTTAAAACGTAATAAATGGATCTAATTTATGTTTAACAAATTAATGAAAGACACCAAAATATGTGTAAAAATCATGAATTAGAATGTTAACCCTTATCATAAGAGCTACACATTTATACATGCATATGGAAGATGAAATATGTGAAATGTAGGGGATTTCTCTATAAGCTTTTGTAAACTAAAAGGTGTGCATAAAATAGTCAGTGATCATCTAAATATCATTGTTGATATTCATCCAGTATCTGTTCTATTTTATGAGGACCCCTTAATAAACAAAATTTCATAAGGAAAACTATGATTGGTGATGAGATGATTTGTTGCTATGAGAGGAATTTTTTTTGAGATTTTTTGTGACTCAAACACCCTAGTTAATTGATCAAAAGTTGTATACTAGCTACAAAAGACTCGTGAAAGATACAATCATGTTAAGAAGACCTATATATTCATTATCCCTGTGTGTTCAAAGTGAATATATTAGATGAAGCATTAATACTACCTCATTGCTAGGCAAGTTTTATGCAACCCATTGTTGTAATGAGGATCATCGTATGATCATATTGATCCTGGGTTTGGATGTAGTTAGATTAGACTACTAGGCAATAGAAGACATCCAAAGGCTAGCTCATCGATAATCTAACATTAATTTGTATAAAATATCACTAATGTCATAGATATATCACCACATGTAAGGATAATCCATTTCCATACAAGTTTCATTCAACCCATTGTTGTAATGGAGATTACCCCATGGCTTTTGAATACTAAAATTTCTAAGGATTTCAAGCTTGTTACCCCTTATTTTATTTTGATTATTTGGTATATTTGCTCATGTGTAGTGGTGAAAACCACTATTTTTTTTAGAGTAAGGGATTTGCTTAGTGATGATAATCACTGTTTTTTTGTATTGCTTTGAGAATTTGCTTGTTTTGTGAAAGAGCAAGGGGTTTTTTTGGGTAGGGGCGAGCTTGTCCTTTTGTTAATTTTTAGCATTCTAGACCATGCACATAATAAGATGAGCAAGAAAAAAAAAATTCTTAAGGTGACAAGGACCACTTTATAGTTATCATCCTTCCTTGTTCAAATTTGGATTGTTAATGTGTAAAATTATTAGGATTATGAGATATGCAAGGTACTATTAAAACTAAACCTTACCTTCTAAAAGCCAAGATAGCTTTTTATAAAATCTGAAAATATAACTAGGGATGGCTGAATAATTGAAAACCCTAGTATACACCCTATAACAACTCATAAGTTGTGTTGAAAAATATAGTTACTCACAAGGAAAATATGAATGATAATGATATGTGGATTTATGATTGTCATACAAACATGGTGTTATTCGTAAGAATGTAAACACAACTTGTCCTAATGCAAGTGCAATGGATTACTATGCCAAATATAACTATTCATTGAATGCAATAAAATGCATGATGATGTAATACAAAATGTTTTTATATTTTTATTTTTTATACTATTTTTGCTTGTGTTTTTATGTTTTTTGATTTATTTAGATTGTTTGGATAATTTTTGTTGTTTTTGTAATTTTTGATTATTTTATGATTTAAGTATAAAACGCTCACATATGAATAATATTGAGAGGTTCGGGCTCCTCAACACATTCTAGAAAAGTTAGGTGATAAGTTAGTGACCCTATTTTCTATGTTTTGATAAAAGGACCTAACCAATTGGCCATAAATTTATCTCAGATAGAGAAAAGTAAGACTTGGGAAATTTTTCCATGACCAAAAGGTAAAAATGTGATTGGCACTAAGTGGGTATTTAGAAACAATCTATATGAAGATGGTCAGGTGGTCAAAAATAAAGTAAGGTTAGTGTGCAAGGGTTATGCACATGTTGAGGGAATTGACTTCGATGAGACATTTTCTCCAATTGCACGAATTGAAGCTATAAGAATGCTTTTAGCCTTCTCAAGTTTTAAAAACTTCAAAGTATATCAGATCGATGTTAAGTTAGCATTTCTCAATGGTGTTCAATAAGAAGAAGTTTATATTGAACATCTAGAGAGATTCATATTAAAAAATAAACCAGACTATGTATACAGATTGAATAAGGTACTATATGGTCTAAAACGAGCTCCTAGAGCGTGGTACTCAATATTGGATAAGTACCTTCAGGAATAAGGGTTCAAGAAAGGAATAGAGGATAGTAACGTATACATCAAAAATTAAGGGAATGATATACTAATTGTGGTTGTTTACGTGGATGACATCATTTTTTTTGGAAACAATGATAAGATGTGTTAGAAATTTGCAAAAATCATGCGATTTTAATTTGAGATGTCTATTCTTGGTGAGTTGTCCTTATTTCTTGGACTTTAGATTTCACAACCAGAGAAAAGAGTATTTCTTTCACAAACCAAGTATAAAAAATATATGCTAAAGAAATTTAAGTTAGATGATTGCAATCCAGTAAGTACTCCCATGGTTACAGGATGTATGTTAAGTAAATATGATGAATCTTCAGAGGAAAATAAGAAATTATAGAGATTAATGGATGACAACTTACTGTACGTCACAACTACAATATCAGATATCATGCAGGCAGTGGGACTAGTGGCAAGGTTTCAGGCATCACCTAAGGAAACACATGTAGCAGCAGTAAAAAGGGTTCTCCGGTATATAAAATGGGCTATGGACTTTGGGCTCTGGTATCCCAAAAGTGATAGTTTCACTCTCACAAGTTATACAGATGCATATTAGGTTAGCAACATTGATGATAGAAAAAGTACAAGTGGAGGAGCATTATTTCTTGGATACTGTTTGGTCTCATGGTTAAGTAAGAAACATGCATCAATATCCTTATCTATAGTAGAGGCAGAGTATATTGCAGCAATTGTCAATTGTACACAGGTATTATGGATGAAGCAAACTCTCGAGGATTTCAAGATAAAACATGATAATACTATTCCTATACTATGTGATAATACAAGTGCTATAAATATTTCAAAGAATCCAGTGATGCACTCTAGGAAAAAATACATTTTGATTAAGTATCACTTTTTGAGAGAACAAGTGATAAATAAGCAAGTCAAGTTGGAATATGTTACTACAAAGGAACAGATTGTAGATATTTTCACTAAGCCACTTTTGAAAGGGACTTTTGAGTATCTTCGAGAAAAATTGGGAGTAGTTCTACTCCCACCCAGATCTAACCACCTCAAGAGGATGTGGGGTAGGGGCTAAGCTAAGAGACTCATTCTTAACCCCGAGCCCCAAAGGTGGCCATTTGCCATTGATGACAAAGGGGGAGAGATTTGAGTTGGGGGAGAGAATTCAATCAAGGGGAGCAGTTTCTCAAGGAAAGTAGCTTTTGAAAAATAAAAAGGAATGACAAAAATAAAGGGGTTGCCATAAATGAAAAAGGGGGATATTGTTGGAAAATTAAGTAGTTTTGTTGTCATTGATGTCAAAAGAATATTTGTTTAATTTCATCGTCATTAAGGACATCAAGTGGTTTTTCCAAAAGCAATAAGGTCTTAGAAAGGAATTGGATATAATATTTATTTTTAATATTATATGCCTAAAAATAACCCAATGGATGAAGACCTGAGGAAGGAGAAGCAAGGTTAAATTAAATAATAATATTCTATTATTATAATATTTCGGGTCAAATAAGGTCCGAGGTGTAGACCAATTGGTTCATCCAAATCCCATAAGGGGGTGGAGGTCCAAGGTTCAAATCTTGGGCCTCGTCGAACTGAACGCTTGTCCCTTTCCTAGTGCTTTCAGCAGCGTAAAAGGTTTAAAATGATTGTGGCATGGTGGTTATAGGGGCGGACTGGGCGAAGATCTGTGTGGCGGATTCTGGGGCGGACAACGCAGAATACTGTGGCAGCCATAAAAGCCGGACAGCCTGCCCGGATTCGTGGCGGCTACCGATTCCACCATGTAAATTCAAAAAAAAAAAAACAAAAAAAATATATATATTTCGGGTCAAATAACAAGGTGAACAAAAAAATTGAAAAGACCCATGAGTAGTTTTCAAAAGGTTTAATTTAAATTAAAATATTTTAATCTTTGATTAAAATTTAAATTTAAATTAATAATGGAGGAAAAGGTTTTTAAATTTAATATTTCAAAACTAAATTTAAATTTTTAAATTTGAAATGGGCCAATGTGAGAAGTCAAAAGATAATATACATTTATATAGGAAATGAATTCTATTTCCCAAAGTTAACAACATACCTTCGAATGCAAGATATAAAAAAAGAATATCGAGCATTGCATCTATGAAGAAGACGATTTGTATTTTCGAAGAGCTTGGAGGGAAATGAGGCAATAAATGTCACGTGGTGATTTGAAATTCCACCAATAATGGTAGCGTAGGTGGTAGTTGGGAGACTGCTAAGACTTACATAGAGCAGATCATGATTTGATCCACATGATCAACATTTTGCATGAGGAAGGAAGTTTTTGTTTGACATTCTTGATGATTTTTGTGAGGCATATTTTTGGGACAACATGCACCGTGTGTCTCATGTGGGCACGCAACCCACTTGGTGGCCTAGCTTGGAGCTAGGGTGTTGGGAGTGCAAGTTCATGTCGTTGAATTCATCCAAGATAGTTTTTAGTGGGCAGAACAATCTAAAGGTATGCTATTCGATTTCATTCTCCAAAGTGTTAAAAATTAAAATTGTTTAAATATTGTCGTGAGTGCTAAGTGCTTGGGGGAGTTATAAGGTAAAGGAAAAATAAAAATATTTTATTTTTATTTTTGGTGATTAAAATTTATAGGGTGTGGAGATTAGAAGGTGTATAAAGGAGATTGATATGCATGTTGTTTTAATAAAATTGTTGAGTTAGATATTGTGATTTTGGAGATTATAAGGTGTATAAGGGAGTTTGCTATGCATGTTGTTTTAATGAAATTGTTGAGTTAGATATTGTGAGTTTGGAGATTATAAGGTGTATAAGGGAGTTTGCTATGCATGTTGTTTTAATGAAATTATTGAGTTAGATATTGTGAGTTTGGAGATTATAAGGTGTACAAGGGAAATTATTAAGAATTTTGTTATGGTGAAATTATTGAGTTAAATAGTGTAAGTTTGGAGATTATAAGGTGTACAAAAGGATTTGATGTTTTGTAAATGAAAAATCATTTGTGAGAAAATTATTCGGTGAAGATCTTGAGATAGGTTGTGGTAACCTAATCCTAGTGCTGGAAAAGAAAATTTGATTGTGGGTAAAGACAGGTCTTGAACACATATTTCCATAAAAATATAAGGTATGGGAATATATTTCTTGTGAGTGATTGTTGGATGTTGTGAATGCTAAATTGGAGTGAAAAGGATTTTTTGGTAAGCATTGTTGAGTTTTATTGTTAAAGGTTTTTATAAGTGAAAGTTGATGATAAAAACCTTGTTTGATAAGCATTGTTGGAAATATTGGGTAAGTCTTCATATGCATGATTAGGGTTTATGAAAAATTATGAGTATCATTGTTATGTGAAGTTTGTTTGATAAGCATTGTTGACTAAGTTTTCATTGAGTGTTTTGTTGAGTTGAGACAAGTTCTAGTGAGGACTTGTTGAGAAGATTTGAGGTAAGTCTTGGTGAAGACTTATTGAGCAGATGACCAAGTTCTAGTGAGAACTTATTAAGCATATTTGAGGTAAGTCTTGGTGAATACTTGTGGACAAATTAGTGTAAGCTTTTGTGGAATCTTACTATATAGATTTGGTACAACTTCTAGTGAGAGCTTGTTGATCAAATTTGAGGTAAGTCTTGGTGAAGACTCATGGAAATATTAGTGTGAGCTTTTGTGGAAGCTTACAATGCAGATTTGAGGTAAGTCTTTGAGAAGACTTGTGAGTAGAGTTGATTGATTGATTTGTTCAAACCTTGAGTTAAGATTTAGGGTAGATCTAGCAGAGTTGATTTGTGATTGAGTCAAGCTTTATGTTCAGGCTCAAGGATCGATTTGAGGATAGAGTTTGGTGCAAATTGGAGAATATGTTTGTGCTAGACCAGAGACAAATATTGAGCAGATTTATGCTATACCGAAGGACTGTGTTTAGTGCATATTTGAGATAGAGTTGAGATCAAACTTTGGAGGTGACAAGGAAGAGGACAATAGTCTCCAGTGGATAGAGATATATTATATAGAGTAGTGAGGATAGAGATCTTATGAGTGAGGATAGATTATTCTATGGAGAGAGATCCAAAAGCCAGTGTAGTGGAGGTAGTAGTCATCTAGAGGATCACCAACCAGAGTAGAGAAGAAAGTAGTTCTCCTATGGATAAATATCCTTAAATTAGCTAAGGATATTAGTGTCTCTTTATTAGGGAATTGATGTCTCCTTTGGACATAGGTCCATAAACATTGTAATAGGGAAAGGATTCCCAAGATAATTTATTAAGAAAAATTTATAAGGAATATTTTCTTTGTGGAGTAGCCCACATTGGGTGAACCACATTAAATAATGTCTCTCATGTATGTGATGCTTTGTGTAATGTTTACTACTTTAATATTATTGATGTTATCATATGGATTAAAAAATAGAAAGTTTTATCTTATACTGCTCACCCTCCCCTCTTAGTATAAGCAGGCGTTCTTCACATATTGTATCATTGAAGCTATAATGGAGTCCTCATTTATTACATAGATTCCCAAGAATTAGCTTGGATGATTCTGCAAGCTCACGATGGTACATATAGTTGCCACTTCAACAACATGGCCATTGTCAAGCAAATCCTTTGAATGGGTTATTACTGGTCCATCATGGAGAAGGATTGCTATGAGTATGTCAAAAAATATGTTAAATATCAACATCATGTAAATTTGATGCACTTGCCATCACATGCTTTACAACCCATTCAGGAAGCTTGGCCATTTTATCAGTGGGGTTTTGATTTAATCAGAAATATCTCTCCCCATTATCCTACTGACACATGTTTATCTTAATGGCCACTGAGTACTTCACCAAATGGGTGGATGCGGTCCCCTTAACCTCGATGATTGGAACACAAATTATAGAGTTCATACTTCACAACATAATTTGTCACTTTGGGATCCCATTCAATATAATCTCGGATAATGGTACATCATTCAAGAACAAAAATGTGCAAGCTTTGACATCAAAATACAACATATTTTATGACACCATATTATCCACAGGCAAATGGGCAAGAAGAGGCCTCGAAAAATGTAATAGTAGCCATCTTAAAGAAGATAGTGAAAGAAAATCATAAGGATTGGCATATGCAATTACCCCTTGCATTATGGTCTTATAGGACTAGCATGTAGATGCCCAATGGGGCAACACCGTTTTTGCTTGTATATGGCACTGAGGTCATTATACCCTTAGATTTAGAAATTTCAACATTGCGCATCATATTGAAAGAGATCATCAATGATGATACTGCATGACAAGATCACCTGGATTAGTTGACCCTTCTAGATGAACTTCGCATCAATGCTCTTGAGCATCTTTGCATTTACTAGGATCATATAACATGAGCTTATAATAATAAATTCCATCTGAGATACTTTAAGGTTGGGGATCTAGTGCTTAAAGATAACCAACAAAACTTAAATCTACCACTGCATTTGCGAGACAAATTTACGACCAATTGGATAGGTCCTTATATCATCTCTAAGAATATTTGACCTGGGATATATCACCTAACATCATTAGAATATGTTGAGGAGCCAAAGCCTCTCAAAATTATTCATATAAGGTAATTTTACACATAAGCACAACAAAAAACAAAAACATTCAAATAAATATCAAAAACATCAAAATTTTCAAAATTACAAAAATAATAGAAAATCACAAAAGGTTCCAAAGGCATAATAAGCTATTTAATCAAATCACAAAAGCCTCCAAATGCATCATAAGCTCTTTGGTCAAATCAAAAAAGGCTCCAAAGGAATTTTAAAGCCCTTTGGTCACTTCACAAATGGCTCCAAAGGCATCTTAAAGCTCTTTGGTCACTTCATAAAAGGTTCCAAAGGCATATTAAAGCTCTTTGGTCAAATCACAAAAGGCTCCAAAGGCATCATAAGTTCTTTGGTCCAAATCACAAAAGGCTCCAAATACATCTTAAAGCCCTTTGGTCACTTCAAAAAAGGCTCCAAAGTCATCTTAAAGCTCTTTGGTCACTTCACAAAAGGCTCCAAAGGCATCTTAAAGCTCTTTGGCCAAATCACAAAAGGCTCCAAAGGTATCATAAGCTCTTTAGTAAAATCACAAAATTCTCCAAAGGCATCTTAAATCCCTTTGGTCACATCATAAAAATCCCCAAAGGCATCGTAAAGCCCATTGGTCATATCACAAAAAAAACCCAAAGGCATCTTGAAGCCCTTTGGTAAAAAAAAACACAAAAGCATAAAAGTAGTTTAATGTCAAAAAGTTCAAAAAAATATTTAGAATAATCAAAATTCAAAAACATTGCAAAAAACAAACGGACAAAAAACATTTACATTATGCATCTTGCATTCGCATTTGTATTCATGTAGGCGCATTGCATATAGGTATTTCCATCCACTGCACTTGCATTAGGATAGGTCATGTTTCTATTCCTACAAATGACACCACATCTATACCTCAATCCTGCATCTTCAAAATCCATCATCGTTCATAACCCGTAAGAGTAACTATGTTTTTCAACACAACCCCTCCTATTGCTACAAGGAATATACTATGGTTTTTCAGTCACAACCATATCTAGTGATTTTATCAAATTCTGTAGAAAGCCATCTTCACTATCAAACTATGAGGTCTAGTTTTTGATAGCACCTGGTATATTTTAGAATCCTATCACTAATCAAAACACTAAAATCCTAGTTGGAACAAGGGAAATATGAACGCTACAAAGTGGTACTAGGTATCCTAAGCAAAAGGTTTTTACTTTCTCACCTTGTGATGTGCATGGTCTAGTATTTTGATCATTGGCAAAAGGACAAGCTCCCCCCTACCCAAAGAAATCCCTTGCTTTCATAAAAACAAGCAAAAATCTTGAACAAAGCAAAATTTAAAAGAAAAATAAATAGTGATTATAATCACTACAAAAAAAATGCCTTGCTTAAAAGAAAACAAAAATGCAAAATAAATAGTTGTTTTCATCACTAAAGCATGAGCAAGTATCCCAAATAAATGTGAATAAAATAAGGGGGTGAAGAGCTTGAATCCTTGGAATGGTCACTACTTGAAACCATAGAGTGATCCCCAATACAAAAATGGGCTGAATGAATCTTGCTTGGCATTTGGGTAAGCTCTAAGTAATTCGAAAAAAGGGCTAGATTTAGGTATCTTGTTTCACCTAGTGGTCTAATCCAATTAAGTCCAACTTAGGATTAGGATGAATATTTGAGTATCCCCAATATAGAAATGGGTTTCATGAATCCTGCTTGGCACTGGGGTATGCTTATGTTTTATATAATATATTCATTTTCACACATAGGGATAATGAGTATCTGTGTCTTCATAACAAAAATTTTATCTTTCAGTAGTCCTACATGGTCAATATAAATATTTTAATGAAGTAACTAGGGTGTTTGAGTCTCATGGAAAACCTCAAAGATTCCTAAAATAGCAACAAATCATTTATCAATCACATCATTAACTTTATTTATGAGGTTTTGTTCATTAAAAAATGGGCATGAATAGGATAGATACCAGATAAATATCAGTAATGTATTTATATGGCCAATGACTATTTTGTACACTTCTTTTAATTTACATAAGCTTATAAAGAAAGCGCATACATATCACATCATCTCATCTCACATTTGAATGCTTAAATGATTATTTCTTATGCTAAGAGTTATTAATTACATTCATCATGGATATACATTCAGTGGTGTCGCTCATTATATTATTGAACTTATATCACATGCATTCCTTATGTTTCAAGTGATTAAAGCATGCAGGTTCATTTAAATTAGATCATCATCATGTAAATTATACATATTGCATTTTTCATAGCATAACAACATAATTCAGATGCATACAACTAAATAAAAAGTAAACAAGCATTAAGCACTGCATCCATACATGCATACATAAAACTAATCCATTTACATATCTATATTAAATCATCTAAATCATACATCCATCACCTAGCTAGAGCCTATAAATCAATACATCACATCATAAAGCATGAGATCAAAATACTGCATCACATAGACAAAAATAAAAATATATAAATACATATAATGAGTCTCAAAATTTTGATATCATATATATATGTGTGTATGTGTGTGTGTGTGTTGAATAAGTACATAAGCGTACAAAATTGATTGTAGGCTACAACTATGTAGATCATCTATCCTTACACTAAAAAATAATACAAAAAGCCAAAACCATTAGAGTCATCAGATTGCACCTGCACCCCCTGCCTCACCTCCACCCTCAACTCCATCCTTGTGAGTATCATGGGAGCTAGTTCCTACAATCCTATTTGTATGGATATTGGTCCTCTGGCTAAGTCGAATTGATGACTACCCTGATGTGCTTTACGTGCTCTGCTATGACCTCCCTACTGTAGGTCTCTCTCGAGGAGTGGCTCCTAGCATCCAAATATATATCTATAGAGTTGCAATTTATGTAGTATCTCCTATAATTTGAGTATCACACTCCTCAAAGAGACCCCATAGGCACATGACCTCTGCACTTAGGTCCAAACCTATTGGCCCCTATATAACTATAATAGTCGACACAACCTATCCTCAAGCAGCATCCCGCTCGACAGTAAGCTCCTCTATCCTAAGTTACATTGAGTCAATCTGTATCTAGAGGGTGGCCCTCTCCCCCTCATAGCTCTTGACCTATGTCTAGAGGGTAGAAATAGTAGAGTCTCATTGTAAGACATGAGTGTGAGTTGTCTGAAGCTTAGCCTCTACGCTATGCAGCTAAGCCCAAAGCAAATAATCTTGCTCCTCTAGATCTAGCTCCTCCTCATATAGGACCTACTCCTCTACCACTTAATGCTCTATAGCCTACCCCTAGTCCTCTATCTGAGCACATACCTAATCCTCCTTAGGATCCTCTGTATCTCCCTCATCCTAGTCTTGATATAAGCTACTACCACCCTACTAAATTTGTGTGACCCACCACTGGGTATATGCCTCTGTAACCCTAGTATCTACTATATCAACATCCACTATTGGAGGGTCATCATTGTCTATAACCGCTACAACATGGGATGGTGGAAGGTCCCTCTCTGTAGTGACCCACCTGTATGAAACTGGCTATAATGGTACATACTTTTGTAGGCCAAACTATCAGAGCACCTGAGAATAATGGAAGAATTATTTGATTCTTCCCTTGTAACCAATAACCCATTGGTCATGTTGAGTTCAAGTATTAAATTTGTCTACCTCTACCCAAGTTAGGCACTCATGATAAGACCTCCAAATAATATCCTTGGCTTGTAGTCCACTCAGAGTCATTATATAATGATAAAGATTCCCTTCACGACATAGAATCTTGTGCTCCTCGTGCTCTCAAGGCCACTTGCCTCTATAAAACTGAGCCACATCAAAAATAGCAGTAATCTACATAGGTAATACTCCTAGGTGGTCCACCCTAATGTGCTTCTATCCCTAGATCTGGAGGAGCAGGTTGTAAGTGATGTTGTCTTGTCCATACCACTAAATTTGGTAAAGCTCATCATAACATTGAGCTAAAATTGCACTCCCTCAAGACATGATGATGGGCTCCTCACTATCCATCAAATCATAAACCATAGCTAGAAGGTTCCATGGGAAAATCACTCTAGAGTAGTCAGGTAAAAATATGTTACATATAACATGCATTAAAACTGCCTGCCATCAAGAGAACACATCCTCCCGATACCACAAATCCATGAAGATACCACCATGATGACAGTCGCCAAATGTTGCAACTACATGATATCTAAAGACCCTAGCAAAGACATCATCTCTGGCATCGGTAGGAGAGAACACAATAGGGACTCCATCAAAAGGGATTTGAAATATCCTATAGACATCCTCCAGATTAATGGTCATCTCATCAATAGGGAGATGAAAGGTGTTAGTCCTAGAATCCTACCTATGTACCAATATTGTAAGGTAGGCCTGATCCGACATGATCGTCGATAGCCGCGTAAAATACTAAAGTTCATGAGCATCAATCCAAGCCCATTCTACAACATCCATTTGGAGCAAAAGTTGCACGAGCAAATTAGGGTATTGAGCCTACACAAATAAAAGCTAAATGTGTAAATTAAAATACCTAAATTAAATGCACTTAAAAGCAAAAAGAGTGATAAAAGCTAAAGGTGCAAATTAAAAATGCTTAAATTAAATGAACTCAACAAAAAAAGAGCAATAAAATATGTAATGGTGCAAAATTAATCTAATATAATCCTAAGGTTGTCAGCATAATGGCTGAATGAACCTAAACATTCCAAAAAATAAAAATGCACACTTCAAAAATACAAAAAAATCAATTAATTGTCCTAAAAAAATCAAAAAATTCAAAAATTCCCCTAAGGTTGCTTGGCCACTCATGCCAAGAGTGGCCACTTAGTGGCCACTAAAGCCAATAGTGTCCAACCACCAATAGTCAAAAAATTGATCATTGAATTTCAAGCTGGCCACTAACGGTGTTAGTGACCCCTCTTTGACCATTTAGGGACTACTCTGAGCATCAACGACCACGAGGTGACACGCCAACGACATACAACCTCATCTAAAAACAAAAACAAAAATTAAAAATCTAAAAACTAAGTTAAACCCACTAAAATTATACCTAAACTAAGTCTATCTATGGTTTCTATTCTTTGCCAACGAGTTTAATTTGATTCATTTATCGATTACTTAGTGAGGTTCATTTTACCCAATAAAACAAAAGCTAGGGTTTGAGAGATACCCGTGAATCTCTGGATCCTCCGCTCATGGATGCCTTACCCTGGTCTACCATCACGTATGGTAGTCTCATCAGCATCTAGTGTCACTTTTATGCTTTCTCTCTCAAAACTTAAAAATAAAATTTACAACTGGCATATAATAAAAGTCAAACCTTAATTCTTTTCTATTATATTTTTCAATTAGATCTCAACCTCTACTAGTGTCAGTGGCCCACACTCTCTGGCCTTTGATGTTGATAGTAGCCACAAAACTGTAATAGGGGTTGATCCTGCTAATAGCAGTTTCAAAGTAGAAATACAAAAGCACAATTATCACCATGAAGAAATACAAAATTTAAACACACCTATTGATCAAAAAAATCAAGAGGTGCATAAATATTAAAAAAATCACACAAATCAGAATCCAAAAACTATATGAAATCCAAAAATAATAGAAAAATAAAAAACAACAAAATCTCGAATATACCTCGTATTTAGTTATTTATTCTATACACTTAGCGGTTGCAGTGACTAGCACTCCATGCAATATGGCAAGATGAGTAAAGAACCATAAGGTCATTTGGGGTAAATTAATTATGGTAGAATTGAGGCGCTTTACTCCAATCCTGAAGAAGGCCATGGTGGTCAGACTACCCCACGGAAACGAGGTCTCGTCTCCTTTCTTCTATAACATTTTTTTCAATTTATCATCGAATTTAGTGATTCAACACAAGCCTAATTAGAATTGCTATCATATTGATTCCCTAATAAGGCCATTGCGATCAAACCGCTCCACGGGATAGAGATGTACAATTACTAAAGATGGTTGAGATCATGCCTAAAATGGGACCTACCCTATAACAGCAAAGCAAAAGTCTAACAATGTCCAGATCATTTATCTTGGTCAAGCGACTCATCACTTTATTCATTGTCATTCCCTCATTGACTCATCACTTGAGGGGGTAGTCATAATATCAACAATCATAATAAAAGTCAACAAAGGATCACTCGATCATGCCAAATTGTGTTTGTCTTATGAATCATTGCCAACAACTATCATAAGCTTACCCTTTGTTGGGGCAAAAAGCAAATATGATAGTTAAGCTTGTAGCTCTCCTTCTTTTGGACCTATAGTAGCATTGAAGTTACCTGATCGCCTGATGGATGTGGATAAGCTTTCACAAATTTAGGCCTTCCATCCTGTTGGAAACAATGATTCTAGGATTCACACATTTTCTCATGACTAGGGCATCCAATGTTGATCTGATCAATGATCATCACACACCATACAATGTGGCCCTAGGTGGTTTATTTTTGCTCTACGTTGTTTTTTACCATAATGTATCCTAAAAAGAGGCATCTGTAGACACCTAAAATACATCATGTTTAGGAGACTACTCATATGGGCACATCCGAAGACCATATGAATGATCTTGGATCTTTTGAAGATCCAATTGTAGTCCTAACCACTCAGAAGGGATAGTTCTAGCCCATTCAAGCTTGGTCTCTATCAATCAAAGTGGCCATCAACACTGGCTATTAAAGTTGAGAGCGACCACACCTAGCCATTGTTATGGATAGCAACTAGCACCAAATCACAACCTGACCATGAATACGAGTCCAGATCATGCAATCTAACTGCACTTGCATTGCTTACAAGTGGTTTTTGGTGTGGAACTCCTAGATATCCTCTTGACTACCCCTTCAATGCAAATTTATGACTGATTCTTCCCCCTTGGGATGGTCATTTGCATGCAGATCTGGATCTTGGCTTCTCTAGTAAGCCAAGATCCAAATCTACATCTAAATCTAGGAGTTCTACATATGGACTCTCCCAAGCAAAGCAAAGGATACATGAATATAAGAACTTTGTGTAGTGAAGCTCTAGCAAATTAGATCAAGATTCCATACCCCTTTGAGGAGTAGCAAAGCTTTACTCGATTTAGTGATAATATTTGGCCATACAACCATTTAGATAAAATATTCTTCATTGCCAATCAGTGTATAGACACAAATGTGATCCTTGGAAATCGATTTAGATAAGGAATCTAGCACTACAACCCCTGGTTCATGAGAAAAGGTTTCATTTCATGACCACTATCCTTGATAGTGGCCCGTAGGCATAGCATAGGGGTTTAGATATTATTTTCCATGTTTTAGCTTAGATATATCATTGATTTTTACTTTGTTAATTAGTCTTAGCATAGATTGGTTTCCTTAATGCATTTGCACTATGATTCTTGAGTTTTCCATACATTTATCATTTAGTTTGTTATAACTTGATCTTATTTTTTTTGGTAATTATAATAATAGATTAATTGTGGGTTTTTATAAAGGATCCCAAAACCTTATGTACAAAATCAGCCTCGCTAAAAGATATTTCATGCCGGATGACTGGGTAAATAGAGTAGTTCATAAAAAATATAGGGAAATACAAAATGCCCGAGGGCCCCAGAAGATGCGGACAGTCCTGGAAATATTGATCTTGAAATACATTAAAACAGAATAATAGCCGAAGACAATATATCAACAAACTTTGGGAGAAGACCTATGATACAAATTCTTCATCGTGAGGGAATATATGCCTTGGCCAAACTGTCCACCTCGATTGGGAAACGAGAACGCCAAACAACCGGGTACGTGGTCATCAGTCCTTTGTTGGCCAAGTGATCCGCCACCCAGTTACCTTCTCTATAGATGTGCCTCGCCTCCCACTTGGCGCATCGAGAGAGGAGCATCCTAGCCTCAAGGATGATATTCAGGACCTACTACGACGGGTCTTTGGAGCCACGAAGGTAGTTGATAATGTTTAGAGAATTGCCTTCAATAATTAAAGGCCTAGGATCATTCGATATGACCTGCAACCCTTTCAACACACCACGGGCTTCGGCAAAATGATTGGTCTAAGGGCCCATATTTTCACAGTAGGCCAAGATCAGCTTCCCATTATGGTCCCTGACAAGCCCCCCGAAACCAGCGGGCCCCGGGTTGCCTTTAGCAGCCCCGTCAAAATTAAGTTTGATCCACCCCAAAGGAGGTTTGGTCCAAGTGACCTCCCTGCGGCCATTCACTGAGTCAACTTTGGAAGAGGAGCCAAGGTCCAGTATTTTGAAAATAATTGCCTCCGAAGGATTGTGATGGTGGGAGCTGGGAATAGTTTTTGAATTCTCGACAGCAAAGGATAAGGCCCAGCTGGCAACAGAGAGAGCCATTCTAGGGATCTTGCCGAAGACTCTAGCATTACGCTCCAGCCAAATTTTCCAAATGGAATGGTGAAAGGCAGCTTCACAAAGGAATCGAAGCTTAGAATTCTTAAAGGGCTTGGGCCATTGGAGGAAGGTGTATTTAAGGGAGCGAGGGGAGAACCAGAGTACTTAGAAGGAAGACAACACACAGCTTAGGACCGAATGGGAAAATGGGCAATGCAAAAATAAGTGATAAGATGTTTCACAGTCAGCTAAGCAAAGATAGCACCTATTGGGAATTGCAAGGCCTCTCTTGTGGAGATTGTCTATGGTAAGGGCTTTTTTATAAAAGGCAATCCAAGAAAAGTAATTTATCTTAGAGTTGTAACTTGATCTTATTATGCTTACATATCATGCTCCATAGATTTTCTAATAAAGCCTCATCATGAGATGCTTCCCGTGCTATTGATCTTCTATTTTTGTTTCTTGTACATAGGATACAGGTTATAGGGCCAAGTCAAAGTGTTTAAAATGTCAGATCCCTCCAAACAAGAAGAAGAAGACATCTATAAGACCTTATACAAGTTTGTATGCGAGACCAGGAGGCCTGCGAAGTGCACCATCCCCTTGTAGGGGACACCATTACTTTTGCTTGTATTTTAGTGTATTAAATTGGGTATCCCTAAGAGGGACCGATATGTAATAGGAGTTTCAGATAAATCAATAAAAGATACCTTTTGCATTTGTCACTTTCATGTTATTTACACTATTATGGTCTTGTCTTTTATTTTGATATAATGCAACTAAAAATTACATGGTAGGTGGTCTTAGGTTAGAATTTCATGTAAAAATAACCAGGATCCTCTCCTAAAGTTTTACCGATAGAAACCCTAGAGCATGTCCTATAGTGAAGGCCAGAAGGAAAAAATACAGTCAAAAAATACATGGGATATGGTCTCAAGTTCGAAGCTCATATAAATATAACTAGGATCCTCTCCTAGATTTTTGTTGATAGAAACCATAGAGAACACCCTATAGTTTTGAATTTTAAGGTATGTTTTTCAACTATTAGTTTAGCATAATTTTGGGCTTCCAATGGATTCAATACAATTCCTTCTTGTAGCTGAAAAAAATTACGTTTTAAGAAGTTTGAGATGATGTGGAAACATTTTGAAACCTTCATATGAGAATTTATGTTTTAGAGCTAATCTCTCTTCTTGTCTTGATGTGATAAAAGCATCTGGTCATCTCCTTGGTACAAAGGAGTTTCTTGCCATCTACTAGTTGTGCTACCTCACCCATTTAAAGTTAAATTTTTTGGTTTCTCATTATATCCCTCTCTATTGAAGGGTAACCCTGCCTATTGGTGTTTTGGGATTATTTAGGTCTCTTTGTGTCTTCAAACTAGTCTAAAATCACTTTCCTTAGTAACATTATTTAGGCCATTGGGTAACCAAGTTGTTGGAGTAACATTTTCCTTAGCGCTTGTCGGTAAACTCAGGAATGGAGAGTGAGGCAAGAGGGAGTTATTTTTATTTAAAGGAAAACAAAAATATAGGAAGGGGATTTGGTTCTTTTTGGGAGGAGAAACTCTAGTGTTTTTCAGGATGCATTTGTAAGAACGATGAAGAGTTTTGTGCTTTGAGAGACGCTGGTGGTATTCAGATAATCCTAAACTAGTTTGCTTGGTGGTATTAATTTGCAATACCAGATCTCAAATTTAGAAATAATTTACAATGTATGCTCTATGAATTTTAGTGGTAAATATATGATTTTCTCAAAGAATCCTTTGATAATAGAATAGCGAATATGACTCATTTCATAGTGCAGTTGTTGGAAGCATTATATTTTGTGGGTGTTTGTTATTCCTTAGATTGATAATATGTTTTTTTATCATAAAAAGGTTGATGAATATATGTGTTGTATACCATGTGATCCAAATCTTGAGTAGGAAATACTGTGAGTTAACCAACATCTCTCAAAAGTGTTATCTCCAGCTAAAACAAAAACAACATTGTCATTATGTTGGACCCAGTTAATTCAGAACTGGATTGGACGGTTAACAATTTTGTATGTAGGCCAACTAAACCAGCAATGGGGGAACCCTATTGAAGCTATGAGCAAATTTTCTTTTGAATGACATTACCTATGATTTAGTTGTTAATTGAGATAAATTAACTCTTTGTATTTATGTAGATTTATATAAGAACATAGTGTATCTAATCTAATAGGTTGTCTCTCTATAATTTATAGGGATTTCTTCCCTAAGTTATTTCTTCACCAATCAATTGGAAAATTGTTTATTTTATTTTGATAAAACTAGGAATATATATTATTATATAGAGCATAGCTTAGCCAATTATATTTGATAGCCAAGATATTTAAAGAATTCATCCTTGCTATAAATTTAATTATGATCCCTTATAATTACTCATCATATTCTTTTTTATAATAAACAAAGCCATGGTTCTTAAAACCATGTTAATGTAATCAAATTGATTTGACTCTTAATATCATTCTTATGCTTTCTTAATATAATTCTTATGCTGCAATATATGTTTTATTCTCTATTTTAAGACACTTATATATAACTTTATATTCATGGACCTCAAATATTAATATAATTATCCTTATATATTAATATCTCATTATATTACTATATTTTGTAGAATCAATCATGTAGATATAGTCTGCTACTATTTTAGAAAGGAATGTTGAATAACACACTAATGTTTTCTAAGGAATATTTTAATATTTGTTTTTTTACTATCATTGTTGTAAGATCTAAGATATGTAGATAATATTGTATTTCCTAATAAATAATAAATCTAATACCTTTATAATTCAGTACACTAATACTAAAAGAAGTGCTCATCCAATTATAACCCTTAGTATAGTGTAAATTAATAATTTATCCATTCACTAGATAATAGTGGCATCATTACATGTTAGATATAATTATTACTATTAATTAATGCTACTGATCATAATAAAATTATAAATTGAACAATAAAATATTCCACCTTCACTAGACTAATTTGGAAGACCTTGGTATATTTCATTATATTATATAAAAGAGACAACATCTTATTAGAGAAAATATTTAGTTACATGTAAATTGTTGTCTATGATATTTGTTCATAAAGTATTGTCCTTATTTTTCAATTTTAACATTTAATTTTTTGGACTCACAGTTCCACTAATCCATATATGTTTGAATTAAAAAATCAAAATGATCTGAGTTTAAAATTCAACAAGTTTGTATATTTTAAACTCTAAAATTAAATTATTTAACTTACTAATTTGGATCATAATTATATTAGTTTGTGTATGTTTGAGTTTGTATGCATTTGAATTGTAAAATTATATTATTTAAACTTCACTATTTGGACTGTAATTCCACTGGTATATGTATGTTTGAATTGTAAAGTTAGAATATTGTATAATTAGATTGTTGTGCAATCCTTTAGTCATGAAAATTTTAGACATTATAATTTGAGGGCTCTATTTGATTTTAAATACATTTACCTAGTTATTTATATTTTTTGGGTCCCTAATTTTTTACTTTGCATATTCTTTCTTTAAAGCATATTATCATTCCTTTTAAATTATAAGATTATATTGTTTTAATTCCACAATTAAACCACTATGTATATGTTTGAATTATGAAGAAGTCATCCAGAGAATCGAGGGAGTCATCCATGAAGTGAGGATCCTTTTTGCGGCAAGACAGAACAGGAGGGCTCGTCACGTGTATCGTGAGGCCAACAGGTCAGCTAACAAATTAGCCAACATAGGTGTTGATGTTGGTAGTTTGGTGACATGGACACAAGGTGTGCCACGTGAAGTGGAAAAAATTATTAGTCATGAAAAGAAACCTACCCGTTAAGGAGAAAGATGAATGGGTGTTCTTTCCCCATGGATATGGTAATAACTATGGGGTTTCCCTCTAAATCATACCAAATTGGAAATGAAGGTAATAGGGTGTAAGCCTTGGAATATTCTAACAGAGAATAGGAAATGGGCAAGCAACAGGTTTAACAAGTGCAAAGTTCCAAACTTCAATTCCTGTCAATGTAAGTAATGTTTAAAAAAAAAAATTGGTAAATAAAAGTCTTCATTAATTATCGGGTTTTGCAGGTTAACCCAAAACCTATTACAATATCCAGCCTTCTACTGAGATTGTAGATCCTAGTCATCCTTGAAACTTTCTTGCCATAAATTGTGTTGAATCTCCTACAACACCTTACTCACAAGGCACACCCATACCTAAAAATAATTGTAAACAATACTTACATTGACATGAAATTGAAGTTTGAAACATTGCACTTGTGAAACCTGTTGCTTTCCCATTTCCTATTCTCTGTCAAAATCTTCCAAGGCTTACACCCTGTTACCTTCATTTCCAATTTGGTATGATTTAGAGGGAAACCCCATAGTTATTACCAGCTCCATGGGGAAAGAACACCCATTCATATTTCTCCTTAACGGGTAGGTTTCTTTTCATGACTAATAATGTTTTCCACTTCACGTGGCACACCTTGTGTCCATGTCACCAAACTATCAATGTCAACACCTATGTTGGCTAATTTTTCAGCTGACCTGTTGGCCTTACGGTACATGTGACGAGCCCTCCTATTCTGTCTTGTTGTAAAAAGGATCCTCACTTCATGGATGACTCCCTCGATTCTCCATGGAGGTTTTTTGCCATTGGTTAACAAGTTGATGATGTTCATCGAATTACCTTCAATCATTAATTTACCTTGAGTTGCTTGGGCTACTTGCAACCCTCTCCAATGGTTCAACGAAGGCCTTGTCCAGATTTCCTTGATGATCCCTGATTATTCCTCCAGCTCTAGCTCTTCCCGGGTTCTCCTTGGCTGCACCATCAAAATTTAGTTTAAACCAACCCTAGGGGGTGGCTCCCAAGAAATCCTATTTTTGGGATTGGGCAAAGGAATAGAAGGTTTGTCCTAAATACCTAAGGCCTAAGCTAATTGTTTTTCTTGGGGAGGAATTGAGTGGTTCTCATCCACTAAGGTGTTAAGGTTTTCTTTCACAAAGACAATAATCCTGTTGAGGATGGTTTTTGGGTTGTGAATGGTATCCTTAAAGGCTCTATGGTTCCTTTCTAGCCAAATCTGCCAGAGAAAATGATGCCAATAGATTTTCCATAGGTACTTAAGTTTTAGGCTAACAAAGGGTTGAGGCCATTGATGGAACACTTTGGATATAAGAGGAGGCTTAACCCACGAGATCCTAAAGGTTTGGAAAAGTTTATCCAGGATGGACTCCACTACTGGACACTCCAGAAACAAGTGTTGGGTTGTCTCCCATCCTGCCCTGCACATGTAGCAACGGTTAGTAATAACCATACCTTTGGATAACATATTGTCCATAGTGAGGATTTTTCCTTGAATCACCAGCCATGAAAAAAAGGATATTTTAGGAATTAAGCCTTTGATCCAAACCAAACTCGATTGAAATTTTTGACCTTCCACATTGAGAAGCAAATTATAAGTAGACTTAACTATGAAGTCACCACTTTCAGTCTCAACCCAAACAGTGTGATCGAGAATAATTTGTTGAGTTAAAATATTATAAAGCTCTTCAGACTATGCTTCAAAACCTTGTACTCTGATGTGTTTCCACCTATTGATATTTATATCCTACCACATATAATTTGCAACCTTCTTCCCAATATCCTGCTCCATATGCTCTTGAATCCTAGCCAAACGAGGATTCTGGGATAACTCCTCAACTCTCACCCACCGATCCTTCCAAAAGTCTATTGTTTGCCCATTTCCTAGAATTTATCTAAGACCTTTCTTGACAAGATCCCTGCTCGTGAGGATTGCCTTCCAAAAAGCAGACCCCCTACTTGCTAAGTTGTCATTAAGGAAGTTCACACCTTGGAGGTATTTCCTCCTAACTATGGCAGTCCATTCATTATCGACCTTAGTCAATAACCACCATGCTTGTTTGGCTAACAGAGCTATATTGAGATGAGCAACTCTCCTCAATCCTAACCCCCCATCAGCTTTAGGTTTGCAAACCTTGTTCCAACCTACTAAATAGATCATTTTCTTATCCTTAGTCCCTAACCAGAGAATTTTTTTTTGAAGCTACTCAATTTTGTGATACACCTTGCTGGGAGCTCTGAACACTGATAGGAAGTAAACAGGTATACTTTGAAGTGAAGCCATAGTTAAAACTGCTTTACCTGCTTGAGATAACAGATGTCCTTTCCAACCTGCTAGCTTTTTTTGGATCCTCTCCGAACTATGTTCCACATTGATCCTTCAGGTTTCCCCGTAAATAGGGGAAGACCTAAATAGGAGGTAGGAAGGGATGCAATCTGACATTCCATGATCCTTGCTATGTTGTTTTGCCTAGGAATGGGGGTTTGGATGAAATAAAATTTGCTCTTATCAAAATTCACTTTCTGTCCAGCCGCTTCTTCATATATTATGAGAATACTTTTAATCCTTCTTGCCTCAACCACAGAAGCCAAAGTCAGTAGCAATGTATCATCAACAAATTGTTGATGTGTCACCAGGGTAGTTAGCGACATGGCCTTGATACCTGAAATGAGTCCAGCTACCGCTATTGCCTTAATGGTTCTTCCCAAGGCCTTAGCTACGATGATGAACAACATAGGACTTATGTGATCTCCTTGTCTTAGACCACATTTGCTTTGAAAAAAACCTGCAGTAGACCCATTAACCAAAACTGAAAAACAAGGCTTAGAAATACACTCTTATTAACTTGACCCATTTCATGTTGAAGCCAAATTTTAATAAAACTGCCTCTAGGAATTCCCAATTTATCCTGTCATAAGCTTTGTTCATGTCTAACTTTAAAGCCATGACTGCTTTTTTGGTCTGAGCGGTTGTATGAAGAGCCTCATGAACATTAATAACTCCATCTAAGATTGATCTTCATTGTACAGAACTTCCTTGACTTGGATCAATGATGACCGATAGAACTTTCTTCAAACGATTGGCTAAAACTTTGGACAAAATTTTATAGGATATATTACACAGGCTAACCGGCCTAAAGTTAGCCATATTATTAGGGTTGGGGCCTTTAGGGATCAAAGCAATGAAAGTTGAATTGAAACCCCTTGGAATATGATTTGAACTTTGGAACTCCTTGATTGCAGCAATAACTTTTGCTCCAACAATATCCCAACAAACTTGGAAAAACCACGGTGAAAACCCATCCGGCCCAGGAGCTTTGTCAGGATCCATGTTAAACAAAGCCTCCTTGATCTCTTCGTATGAAAAAGCTGTTGTAAGAGACTCGTTAATTGTTTCATCAATGAGTTATGGAATGAATTTATGGAGAGAGTCCTTTTCTTGGGCATTACAGGCCCGTTCTTCACCCAATAATGAACTAAAAAAATTAACAGCCTCGTCCCTGATCTCCTGAATGTTTTGAGTTGAGGATCCATACACCTTAGTTAAATTTCTAATATTATTGTTGCTTCTATTGCTCAATGTGGTAACATGGAAAAACTTTGAATTAGAGTCCCCTTCCTTTAGCTATAATGCCCTTGATTTCTGCCTCCGATACATCTCCTCACAAGCTAAAATATTATAAAACTTACAAACGGTTTCCTTCTCTTCTGTCCTTGTCGCCTCATCATAGGTTCCATTTTGGATTTTGCTTTCTATTATTCTCAGTTTTTCCCCCACTGCTCTCTTATTCTAAAAAATATTTCCATAGACTTCTTTATTCCATATTCTAAGGTTGTTTTTCACCATCTTAAGTTTTTGAGATAGTTTGAAGGAAGCACTTCCCTGGATAGGCTGCTGCCACCATTCCTCTATTCCTTTCTTGAATTTCGGATGTTTAAACCACATTGACAGAAATCTGAATGGATTTTTAAAGGAGTTATCCTGAAATGCCTCCCATAGAATAATATTATGGTCTAAAGCGCATTTAGGAAGGGCTTGTAACGCTGAATCACCAAACATTGTTGTAGCTTCCTTGGATAAAAAAACCTATCCAACCTTTCTTGAATCAGCTGACTTCCTATCCTCTTGTTACTCCATGTAAATTTGGCTACTTTTAGTCTTACATCCATCAATTCATTTGTGTTAATGAATTTATTGAAGTCCTCCATGCTCCTTGAGGGTAACCCAAATCCTCCCTTCTTATCATATGGGTAAAGGGGGGTATTGAAATCTCCCCCAATCACCCAAGGAATGTCTTTAAAATCTTGGCTCAAATGCCCCAAAAACTCCCACAGTTTAGACCGCCCTTGGACAGAGGTGGGGACATAAACATTTGACATAATCCAATTCTTATTAGTATCAAAATCATGAAATAATATGCTTAATACTATTTCATTTGCCTGAATAATACTTCCTTCTATTTTAATAGGATCCCATAAGATCATGAGGCCCCTAGATGCTCCTCTCACCTGTTGAAATGCCACTTCCCCTTGCTTCCAAATCCTTCTAGCTATAAGTGTTGATTGTGCCGCATCTGTTTTGGTTTCTTGAAGAAAAATGATAGTAGGATTCCAATCCTTCCTTATAGACTTCACCATCATTTGTTTTGGTGGGCCATTTAGGCCTCTCACATTCCATGAGAGAACCTTCATTTAGATTGTTTGATATTTTTTCCCCGCCCCCTTCCCTGAGCCAAAGGGGGTTTGTCAATTTTGCTATTATCCCGTCCATGAATAGCTTACTGTAACAATGTTCTTTGCTTTCCATTTGCAATTTCTTCATTGATTCTCATTCTATAGTGCTCTTCTATAGATATTCTCCCTTTCTTTCTTTCACTTCCATAATCTATTGGAGTCTTGGTGGTGCTTCTAGTCTATTTTGGACTGAAATGAGGGGGCATATACTGTGATAGTCTAGGGATTGAACCTTCTTCCTCATTTTGGGGGTTTTCAATTCCCTCTTCATCCTCAGCCTTGTTTAGGTTCACCTCTCCTATCTGGTTCCTAAATAGGAGGCTTTCCTTCAAGGAAAATTTTATCGTTGGGCTCGTATGATAAGGGATAATTTGCTCCACTACCGGATTAGGAGCTACATTCCTGCCTCTTGTTTCCACAACTTCGACTCTTGACTCTATTTTTTCCATGTTTAAACTGAAATGACCTGGCAATTTTTCTTCATTTTGAGCATAGCTTTTGGGGCTTTTTGTCATAACTATGGATGGTAAAAAATTATGAAATCAAACTCTTCTTACTTAATAATTTGATTCACAATTCAACAATACATAATAATTCTATTGAAATTGAAAGACCGGGTTTTTTAAATCCATTATCTGAAGTAACTCTAGTTGCACATTTATAAAGTGGTCACTTGAGTGGATCTCTACTGACTCACAATTATACAATTGATACTATTTTATAAAATGCCTTGTAAGACTAGATTGTGCTAACTTTATAATTCAACTGTTTTGTATAATTCAAATTCTAAAATCAAATTGTTTTGACTTCACAATTCCACTAGCAAGTGTGTGTGAGTTAGTTGTGTGTTTGGCTCCTTACATGTATTAATTTTATTGCCAAATTTGTTCGTGGTTGTTTCCTATCATGGTTTGTTTATTATTATACAAATATCTATAAAAAATATAAATCTTCTTATTTTAAATAAGAATATCTATTTATTGACAAACTAGAAACATTTATAGACTATTTTTTATTGTGAAGTTATTGAAGTCAATATTGCTTCTAGGAAATTTATTTGATTATTCAAGGATTTCCCATTACTTTTTCAATCCAAAATTGTTATTTACTTTTAGATTTTCTATTTATGTTAACTTAAGCACTACTACCTCTAAAGAAAATGTGCTTTCAAGGTGTTACATTTGTTGCCTCTCAAAAAAAGTACTTTCAAGGTGTTACATTTTTTCAAGATTTTTACGGACTACCCTTTTAAAAGCTTCAATGCACTTTTTTGGATTATACATATCCTATAGTAGCCTCTCTAATTTTATGGATTTAATCCTTAAACTTATTCATTTATGTTGTTAATAGTCATTTGTATTATCTAAGGCCTTTCAAGTTTATGCTTGAACTCACTCATTATAAGTAGCCTATAGACATGAATTTACCAATTCTACCATTACTACCAATATTTCTAGCAACACTTCCAAGACATACCTACAAAGATCTGCCTTTTTTATTGCATAATCAAACCCAAAATATTTCATATATTTTATATTTGAGGTCTAAGTTTAGGGTATATTCACTGGGCATGCATTGAAAGGGTCCATACTATTTTACTTCAAATATTTACTTGAAGTAAAAGAACAATTCCCTAATGTATTTTTTAGGATAAGTTTTGTGCTCATCCTCTTTGCCTTGACAACATCTTAAAATTTATTTTTTAGCTTCATCATTTTAGATCCATGGGTGATTGCATCTCAGGTGAATGCATTACCTCTAGGAGTTCTTTTGGTTATCATTATGGATGTTACTTACAAATTATTTCCCTTCAATCAATTAGAATCTCCATAGATCAATTACCTCGAATCAAATACTTTATAAATTCTCCTTCTCTCCTTCTTAATAAGAGGTACTAATCAAGCAATAAAATATTATGTCTATATTTTATGGTGTATTAGGTGTATTTTTTATTGCATATTGGATAAAATTTTAACAAGAGTATTATATATAAAAGAGCAATATTTATTATATTATTTGCTGCTATAACTTTAAGTTATATTGATTGTTTTATTCTAGAAAAGCTCCTTTTTTTGGGAGGGGATTCTAGTGGATTCAATACAATTCCTTCTTGTAGCTAAATAATTTATGTTTTAAGAAGTTTGAGATGATGTAGAAACGTTTTGAAACCTTTAGATGAGAATTTATATTTTAGGGATTTGGTTCTTCTTCCTACCACTAGTCTCTCTTCTTGTCTTGATGTGATAAAAGCATTTGGTCATCTCCTTGGTATAAAGGAGTTTTCTACCAGTTGCTAGTTGTGCTACCTCACCCACTTAAAGTTAAATTTATTTGGTTCCTAATTATATCACTCTCTATTGGAGGGTAACCCTACCTATTGGGGTTTTGGTCTTATTTAGGCCTTTCCGTGTCTTCGAACTAGACCTTCACAATAGTTTAGCTACAATTATTTAGGCCTATTGATACAATATATTGGCTACACTTTTACAACAGTTTGGTTGCAATTATTTTATAGCATATTAGTTGCACTTTTACAGTAAGTTGGCTATAATATTTTATGGTGTATTAAGTGCATTTTTATTGCATACTGGCTAAAATTTTAACAACAATTTTATATATAAAAGAAAAATATTTCTTATACTATTTGCAGTTGTAACTTTAAGTTATATGGATTGTTTTATTCTCTAAAAGCTTCTTTTTTGGGGGGGCTTCCAATGGATTCAATACAATTCCTTCTTGTAGTTGAAGAAATGTTTTAAGAATTTTGATATGATGGAAATATTTTGAAATATTCATAAGAGAATTTATGTTTTAGGGATTTGGTTCTTCTTTCTGCCACTAGTCTCTCTTCTTGCCTTGATGTGATAAAAGCATCTAGTCATATCCTTGGTAAAAAGGAGTTTCCCACTAGCTACTAATGGTGCTACCTCACCCATTTAAAGTTAATTTTTTTGGTTCCTCATTATATCTCTCTCTATTGGAGGGCAACCCTACCTATTGGTGTTTTGGGCTTATTTAGGCCTCTTTATGTCTTTGAACTAGACTTTCACAAAAGTTTGAATATAATTATTTAGGCCTATTGATACAATATATTGGCTTCACTTTCACAATAATTTGGCTACAAATATTTTATAGCATATTAGGCGCACTTTTACATCATATTGGTTGTAATATTTTATGGTGTACTAGGTGCATTTTTTATTGCATATTGTTTGAAATTTTGATAATAGTCTTATATATAAAAGAGCAATATTTCTTATATTGTTTTTTATTGTAATTTTATGTTATATGGACTATTTTATTCTATAAAAGCTTCTTTTTTGGGGGGGCTTCCAATGGATTCATTACAATTTGTTCTTTTAGTTGAAGAATTTATGTTTTAAAAAATTTAAGATGATGTGGAAATATTTTGAAACCTTCAGATGAGAATTTATGTTTTAGGGATTTGATTCTTCTTCCTACCACTAGTCTCTCTTCTTGTCTTGATGTGATAAAAGCATGTGGTCATCTCCTTAGTACGATTGATTTTTCTATCAGTTGCTAGTTGTGCTACCTCACCTATTTAAATTTAATTTTTTTGGTTCCTCATTATATCCCTATTTATTGGAGGGTAAACCTACCTGTTGGTTTTATGGGCTTATTTAGTCCTATTTGTATCTTTGAACTAGACTTTCACAATATTTTAACTACAATTATTTAGGCCTATTGATACAATATATTAGCTACACTTTCACAAAAGTTTGGTTGTAATTATTTTATGGCATATTAGTTGCACTTTTACAATAGGTTGGTTGTAATATTTTATAGTCTACTAGGTGCAATTTTTATTGCATATTGGCTAAAATTTTAACAATAGTCTTATATAAAAGAGCAATATTTCTTATACTATTTGTTATTGTTACTATAAGTTATATAGACTGTTTTATTCTAGAAAAACTTCATTTATTTTGGTGAGAATATTTTAAGCATTTGCAATTTAACAATTTTTACCTAGTCACTACCTTGATATCCCTTCTATAGGGACATATTTACATCTTTTGTTGTTCTACCATATGCTATTCTTGAAAAAGAGATCTTATCAATTTTATGTGATATAGTGCCATGAGTTTGTCTTCTTAGATTCTCATTTGTCTTATCTATTAATATGTGACAATAAATTGCCCTAATGCTATTACTCTAGGTGTTGTACCTCACGTGGCTCATACTCAATCAAGAAGTAATATTTGGAAGGTTCCCTAGTGCTATTGATTTGGGTGTTACCTTGCACATGGATGACTTCAACATATTAGATTATATTAAACCACTCAAACAAAAAGAGACTAGATTTAAATCCTAGTGTCTCCAATTTCTCCCTCTGAACCATTTTCTATTTTGTGTAGGTTGTGCTTGGAAAACAAGATTATTGTATTTACCTTTAATAGTTGGATCATCCTAAAGACTCAAAGCAAAAAATATAGCGAAGTCAATTGGGTCAATATTTTATCTATAAAGTATCATGGACAAAGCTTACCTAGGAGTAGCCAAGTAGTTCAACTATGTTATCTCCATTAACAAAGAAAAGTTGTGCTTTCGATCAGATCCCCCCGCATAACTATTTTTTATTATTTTTTGAGAAGGTCTGTTTATAGAAATAGCATGGACTATTATTTTGGGGTTCACCAATTTTTATATTTTGCAAGAAATAATTTAGTGTCCATGTTGAAAGTGCTCAAATATGGAAACTCTTGGTTTTTCGTAGGTTCGTGACCACTTGATTTAGAACGGGATTACCAATACATATACCGAGTTTGTTTTGCATGGAAAAAAACCCTCTAGTTTTAAAAAATATGTATCGAAAACATGCTCTACCATTGATGAGGGTCCAATTATCAAATATGTACAAGATGACATCATTGGAATGGTCAATGATGCATACGGATTGTTCAATAATGATTACTTAGAGATTGGATAAGAATTGCGAGATCATGATGTTGAGTTCTAATAATCTAGTTTAGAAGTTTTGACTGATGAATATCATAGGTTTCTCGAAGATGCCAAACGACCATTATACCCAGGCTATACAAAGTACACAAAGCTATTGATGGTTGGTCAAACAAAATCTTTGGCAACTTACTAGAATTTTTGAAAGATATGCTCCTAATCAAAAATACAATTTCAAAGTCCACATATGTGATGAAGAAAATGATGAGGCCATTGGGATTAGATTATGTAATGATACATGTATGTATCAATGATTGTTTTTATATTGTAAAGATCATGAAATGAATCAAGCTTACCCAACATGTGGTGTATCTCGATGGAAAGTTGACCCTTATTCATAAAATCTATGCATTAATGTTCCTACGAAGGTATTGAGATATTTCCCCACTATACCAAGGTTGAAGATAATGTATAGGTAAGGTATATTATTATATCATTAGCTTTGTTGTGTTTGTTTCTTTCAACATTGTTAGATGTGATTGAAGTGAGCTGCTTTCTTCTTGTATCTCTACAAAGGTTACAGATAATATGAGGTGGCATTCCTAGCACAGAAGTTCAGATGGTAATATGCAACATCCAGTCGATTCCTTAATGTAAAAAGTTATAGATGTTAAATGGAAATATTTTTCAATGATCCACATAGTGTATACTTGCAATGGCAACCGATGGGTTCAACCCTTTTGCTTACTTTAGTACTACTTACAATTGTTGGCTCATTGTTTTGGTTACTTGCAACCTCCCACCATGGATGTGGATGAAGAGAAAACATTCAATGCTCATCTTGTTAATACCTGATTCTAAGAAACCATGCAATGATATTGATGTTTATCTACAGTCGTTGGTTGATGACTTGGATGAACTATGGATTAAAGGAGCAAAAACATATGATGCATTTTCCAATACTACATTTAATATAATATCAATAATGATGTGGGCTATCCATGACTTTCCTTCTTATGGAAACCTCTCAAGATGTATGACAAAGGGAAATGTAGCATGTCCAATATGTAGGGAGAACACCTATGCAGAATATCTTAAATGTAGTAGAAATATGACTTATATGGATCACAAGATATTAATTCCTCTAGATCATTCATTTCACTATTAGATTACATCTTTCAATGGCAAACAAGAGCTTGATAAACCACCCAAATCTTTAAATGGGACAAAAATATTAAAAATAGTATAGGAAATCCCACCAAATTGGGGAAAGAGCAACTCAAATAAAAGGAAACACATGGATGGGGATATTGTGTTTTTTCCTGTAGTAGAATGAAAGAATAAATCTATATTCTTCAATCTATCATATTGGGAGGTATGACATGCAACTTTCTTTCTGTATTTGTTGTTATGTCTCTCAATATTGAGTAATTTTGTTATATGTTGCTATATATGAACAACGTCTTCTAGTTTATTACAATTTGGATGTGATGCATGTGGAGAAAAATATCTACAAAAGCCTATTCAAAACACTTCTAGGTATCAATGAAAAGTAAAAATATGGTAAAAACTCCTATGAGTATTTAAAAAATATGGATATCAAGAATACATTGTGGCTAGTAATGGATGGAAACAAGACATATATTCCACCAGCACCCTACAATGTATCAAAGGTTGATAAAGAAAGGTTTTGTTGCACACTATACAATATGAAAGTACCAAATGGTTATAGTTCAAATATTAGAAAATGTTTTTCTATAAAATAATTTAAGGTCTAGGGCCTGAAATCACATGACTACCATGTTCTAAAGCATCAACTTCTTTTGGTAGCACTAAGACATTTTGCTTGACAAGCTAGTGCGACAAACCATTTTTCAATTGTGCATGTTCTACAAGGATATATGTGCTAAAGTGGTGGATCTCATAAAAATAGAGAAATTATTGAAAGAGGTCATGGATATGTTATTTTTGCTTGAAAAGTAATTTCCCCCTTCATTTTTTGATATCATGGTGCACCTAACTATTCACTTGGTGTGGGAGGTTTGTCTATATGGACCTGTACAATATTGATGGATGTACCTTTTCAAGAGGTTTATATGCTTTCATCAGTTTCATAAACCACTATTTTTCTAATTTATGTAGAGTCTCATCTATTAAAAATTGTTTTTTCCTTTCTTAGAATTATGAATATTTTTAAGGGGTATGTAAAGAATTGAACTAGGCCCAAAGATTATATTTTCGAACATTATCTTGTCAAGGAATATGTTTTATTTTTTTCAGAATGTATGAGAGGTACGAAAGCATTTGACGATCACCTTGGTCGTAATGAGGTATGGAGTGACAAGGATGAAGAAAATATAATCAATGGGAGGCCTTTGTCCATTGGTAAAGACTTTGATTTGGATGAAACTTCTTATGAGCAAGCCCATTGATGCGTTCTCTTTATGGTGACTATGATTATCTATTATGTAGTTTTTTCTTTCATTATGTCTTATTTTTTATATAATATTTAAGGGGATAGATATATTTTACTCATTTATGGAAATAAATGTGAGTTTTAAGATGGTAACAAAGTGGGTACATGTCACATAGAAAGTTAATTTGAAGCCTTCAATCCTTCTTTTGACTTTTAGAGCTTGCTACTCTTTAAAATATAATAAGGGCTTTGGGTATAAGAGGTAAAAAAACTCTTCATACTTGAATTTTCATCCACTCCTCCATCTATTCCAAAAAAAAATTATTTATCCTTTGTGTGTTTAGTTATTATTGAGGTTTATATGTAGATTAAGCTTAGTACTGCATGATGAGTACTTTTATTTTTCTTGATAAGGAAGTCACAACATGTTATTTAGAAAACTAGAAGCAATTTTATGTTTTGAATTTGAATCTATTCTATTTGAACCTCTTGCACATACACCATTTATTTTGAAATTTTGGTACAAATTCATGTGTGCTTCCTTCATTATTTTTACATGCTCTTGTTGCTATGAGTGTGTCATAACTATCTAAAGAGAAACAAAAATATATTTTCATGTTCATAAAAGCTACCAAGATGGTTATATAGGAATGCTTATGATGTTTTTATTAGGATGAATCTATGTTTGATATGTGGCCCTTATATTTTATCTTCTCTTCATTGGATAAGTATGAAAATAAGAATGTGATTAGTATTTGCTAACTAATTGGAAGGCATGGACACTTGGTCACATAAGTGCTTGTTTATATGTGTGTGGATGGAAAGAGTGGAAAGGTTCTAGTCTTAAAACCTATGCCTACATTTTTTGACAAGTAATGCTCTTATTAATATAGTTATATGATCTTATTTAAGGAGGCATAGACAATTTTGACATGACTATGTTGGTCACCATGCTACGAAAGCATTGGGAGCAAGTAGTCAAGAGTTTGATTCCCTTTTATAAAAAATCATATCGCTCTTTTTGCTTAAGTGGTTTTACCATTCTTAAGAGTGGAGGCACATTTAAATCTAAAATGTATGCATTGACACCTTGGCTAATGCAATGGTTTGAGGGCCTTGTAAAATCAGGTTTAAATCTCTTAGAGCAATATTCTTATATTTCATGGATGACATGAATTACGGGCCAATATGGAAATTGAAACAACTATATCTTGCACAACATATCAATGTTATATATTTATGTGTGTCTATACTCCTACAAATAACACTTCAACATGTGTTAAACCTACAATTTATAGACGACTAGATGACATATATTAAATGGTAGACACCAATAAATGAGTGAATGCCAAGTTTGAGCTTGATATTAGGCATAGAATTTCTAAGAATTCTAAGGTCAATATTTTTATTTTTGAGGGTTATTAGAAAAATATTTTGGAGGCCATATCATTTGCACACAAAAGCATTTTGAGCCTTTTTTTCAAATTGCATGATATTTTGAGCTCTTCACATTTGGTGATATTATTTCAAGGATCTATTATAGTGTTGGGGATAAATTATCTATGGTAGTCCTCAATGTCTACCATCTTATTTTAATATTGTTAGATTATATAGCAATTTTTAGAAACAAATGGAATCAAACATTACATAGTATTTCTTGAAAAAGTAATACATAAAATAAAGAATGAAAAATGAAAAACTATTGGGGGTGTCTATGAACACAAAATAATTGCATTAAATGGAAATAAAATTACACTCCAACCAACAAGAAAAATGCTTTGTATGAAGGGGTATATATACCCAAATACAATTTACCTTTTAGGTTAAGGTTGTGAGATCGACCTTTAGGAATAACATATTATAAAAATAAAAATGAACACTTTCTAAGATTTACATGATTCCAAATGATAAATATGATCAATATAAGTACATAACTTGATTGTTACCTCAAAAGAAGCTTAACCACTGCTTATTGAAACATCCCTTATTATTTTGAATAAGTAACATATATATAGACCCATACTTGTCATCCTCCCTTTAGGGACACTCTTTAACTCCAAAAATATTTTGTATGCATACAAAATTGATCTTTGGCATGACCTTGTTTAGCATATCCATTGCCTACTTTGATCAAGGTAAAAAACTAGATCAAGCATCCCACATGAATGAAGCAATATTATAAAGAGTATCCATATCTCTATGTTCTTTGTTGACTAATAGAAAATAATATTGTAGACAAGTTCAATGGTTCTCTAATCATCACATCAAAAGAGTAACTAGAAAAATATGAGGAATGCCAATCTTATCCAAAATTATGAGCATCCACCTAAGATGCTTAGTTTCCTCATTGGTAGCAAAATATTTAGCCTCTATTAAAATTTGAAAAATAGAAGATTCATGTCTAGAACACCAAGAAACTAGGCTAGACCTCAAATAGAACACAAAGCCTATGGTTGACCATCACTCGTCTAAGTTACCAGCCCAATTAACATTTAGAAATCTTGTCAAAATTTGAGGACAATATAGTAGTGAATACCCATTTTATAGGTCTCTCAAATGTATCTAATAATTCTCGTAGATATTGGCAAGTGACTCTCCTAAGGTTGCTAACATATATATAAAACAATAACTTATAGAAAACTCTATATGGGGTATAGTGTGAGTAATATAGAGAAATATTTCCACAAGAGATTGATACAACATAAAATCCACCAAAGGATAGGTACAATTAGCTTGAAGCTCTAGGCCTAAAGCATATGGAGTTTGAGAAAACTTACAATCCTCCATCCTAAAAAATTGAATAAAATTCAAAGCACATTTGGGATGGAAAATAGTGATGCTAGATCAATCTAAAAATAAATAAATAAATTAAAAAGATCCAAATTTTCATATCAAAAGTGTCATGATTTCATATTCTACATTAGAATATAAGGGCTACTAGTGAGGACCAATTAGTTAACATATAACACAACCACAAAAGTTTCCCCATACTAATGTTTGATGTAAACATCATGTTTAGCCCCATATCGATGAAGCCTAGAACTAAAGAAAAAGGAATGTATATTCTCATTTCATGCATAAGGAATCCTTCTTAAGTCCATGCAAAGACCTTGTCAAACAACAAACCAAAGGACTGGATTCCTCAATCTCAAAATTGGATGACTATTGAATGTATATGTCTTCATAAAAATCCCCATGTAGAGATCTACTCTTCATGTCCATTTGATGTTCCTTCCATTCATATGAGGCGACAACAAAGAGAATCATCATGAGTAAGTCCATATTACCATTTGGTGTAAATTTGAAAGAATAGTCCACTCCTTTTTGAAATAATTCCCTAGAAATAATACATATCTTCTGCTTACCTACCTAGCCATCTAAAGTACATATTGCCCATGTAGACCCTTTGAAAACCAACATCATTCTTCCCTCTTTGAAGAGGAACCAACTTGCAAGTTGTATTATTCACTAGATCCTCACACTCTAACAACATAACATATCTCTAATATAGTCATCCCTTAGCTCAAGAATATGTGAAAGCATCTTGGGAATATTTTACCTTAAAAAGTACTTCTTAAGAAGAAGCCTTTTGATGTCTCTCAAGAGAAAAATAGGCAAAGAATCCTTTAGTAGCATGTTAACATACTTGGACGTTGGACAAACTAAGGAAGGATTATATATATTTTGTAGCAACTCAAGATCAAAAGCTAAAAATAAATAATATAACTCAATATTGCCACTGACCTCATCATGCAAGGTTGGATCACTTTGAAATTATGTGTCTTTCTCTTCATGTGCTAAACCTAGAGAAGAATGTTCTACCTTTGGTGTTGCCTATGAAGTGATCAAATCAATAGGTGACATACCTCCACTTGAATATGAACATGGATAAATTAAAGGATAATATGAGCAAGATGATATAATGGGAATAGATTGAACCAAAATCTTGAAAGAAATAGCTAATTCGTAGATGGTCAAAGGATTAGAAGGAACATTTTACAAAATCTAAAGTTATGGGGTGGAAGGATTACCTAGTAAAATTTCATGAAGGATGACATCTCTCTAAATTTAAACCTCAAGCCATTAAGGATCATAAAGACAATATGCTTTTGATGTATTTTAATACCCCATTAAAATGCACTTATAAATCCTTTATGCCTCATTATTCAAAGGATTTTTTGATATCTAACCCCATGCTAAAGACCTAAAGATATGCAATTGAGACACATTAAATTTATCCTCTATTAGTCACTTAAGAGGTGTCATGACCAAGATTACCTTGGTAGGAAAGTTATTGATGATGTATGATGCATAAGTAATAACCTCAACCCTAAATTTATAATACATCCCTTTGGAATGAATTTAACATTATTCCAAATCCATTATCACCCTATTTTTTCTTTCATCCATACTATTCTATTGAAAATAGTGAACAAACCTCTAATATGAAGGCCCATGAAAAAGTATAAAAACATCAAAATCATAATTAACATACTCATATCTCCAATTTATCCATAGGAATTTGAATTTCCTATCTAATTGATTCTCAACAAGAGCCTTGAATATCTTGAATCTATCGACTATCAAAGACCTCATCCTTAGTGTGAATAATGTACAACACATATCTAGAAAACTCATTAATGATAAGAAGGAAGTACATCTTTCTTGAGAGATATTTTTCACCCATATGTAGACAAATATAACTATGTATTGTTGGAGATACATCTTAAGCATATAAATATATTATCTATTTTATTATCATCCTATTTTTTGTACATTAGATCTACATATATTTCAATATCAGTTCATTGCAACCTCCATATAGGAATGAAATAATGCATTAATAATATGCTCAAATAATATTTGTTATCTCAAATATGTATGTAGATAATGTAATTGGTTATGCTAACATCCTCCTCTTATTACATTATTTGACATAACAAATAAATAGTACTACCCTACCTTAATTTGGACTACCTAATGTGGTAGGATGCAATTATACCATGGTTCTTACTTTGGATACTACTCTAGATCTTACACTAGCTTTGGATTTCATTTTGGATATTGGTTTTGGATTTAGCTCTTGCTTTGGATTTGGCTTTGGTACTAGATTTTTCTTTTGTTACCTCTAGCTCTTTTAGCCCTAGTTTAGCTAGATTAAATTACCTCCATATGGTATACCTTTGTAACAACCCTCCTAGTATAGTTATTATTTACAAATGGATTGATAAGTTATACTTTCTTTTTGCTCCTAGAATGTGGTACTACTGATAGCTTTTGTGATTACAGGACCAGGTACACTCCAACGAATAAATAAAAGGTTGATTGAAAAAGATAAGATGAGAAATGATAGTGACTTAAAATATCACCATGACTCATGAGTACATGGAAGCTCACACAATTATATTCATATAAGTGCATTTTGAATATTTGACTTGCATTGTGTGTATGTATTATTTATTATATTGTGTGCTATATATATTCCATGACTCTAAATAAATAAATATTTTAAACCTTTGATGTCAAGGAAAATGCCAAAGCATGGGAGGTATTATTTTTTGGTATATTGAAATATTAGATTGTCAGTATGGGAAGAAGAATTAGAGGCATAAACCAAATGGATGATTTAATGGTAGTGAAAGGAAAGAAACATAATGAGGGAGGCAAAAATCATAAGGTATGTAATAAAAATCCCAGCTTGAACATGTTTGATATCCTAGAAAATCTAGAAGTTGAAAAAGAAAATAGTAAGGATGATACTATCAGTGTCAAGTTTCCTGAAACCCTAGACTCCCCATCCAAATCGAGACCATCCACAGTTATGACAAAAATCCCCAAAATCTATGCTCAAAATGAAGAAAAATTGCCAGGTCATTTCAGTTTAAACATGGAAAAAATAGAGTCAAGAGTCGAAGTTGTGGAAACAAGAGCCAGGAATGTAGCTCCTAATCTGGTAGTGGAGCAAATTATCCCTTATCAGACAAGCCCAACGGTAAAAGGTTCCTTGAAGGAAAGCCCCCTGTTTAGGAACCAGATAGGAGAGGCGAACCAAAACAAATCTGAGGATGAAGAGGGAATTGAAAACCCAAAATGAGGAATAAGGTTCAAGCCCTAGATTATCACAGTATATGCCCCCTCATTTCAGTCCAAAACAGACTAGAAGCACTACCAAGCCTCCGATGGATTATGGAAGTGAAAGAAAGAAAGGGAGAATATCTACAGCAGAGCACTATAGAATGAGAATCAATGAAGAAATTGCAAACGGAAAGCAAAGAACATTGTTACAACAAGCTATTCCTGGCCAGGATAATAGCAAAATTGACAAACCCCCTTTGGATCAGGGAAGGGGGCGGGGAAAAAATATCAAACAGTCTAAATGAAGGTTCTCTCATGGAATGTGAGAGGCCTAAATGACCCACCAAAACAAAGGATGGTGAAGTATATAAGGAAGGATTGGAATCCTACTATCATTTTTCTTCAATAAACCAAAATAGATGCGGCACAATCAGCACTTATAGCTAGAAGGATTTGGAAGCAATGGGAAGTGGCCTTTCAATAGGCGAGAGGAGCATTTGGGGGCCTCATGATCTTATGGGATCCTATTAAAATAGAATGAAGTATTATTTAGGCAAATGAAAGAGTCTTAAGCATATTATTTCATGATTTTTTTACTAATAAGAATTGGATTATGTCAAATGTTTATGCCCCCACCTCTGTCCAAGGGCGGTCTGAACTGTGGGATTTTTTGGGGAATTTGATCCAAGATTTTAAAGACATTCCTTGGGTGATTGGGGGAGATTTCAATACCCCCATTTACCCATATGATAAGAAGGGAGGATCTGGGTTACCCTCAAGGAGCATGGAGGACTTCAATGAATTCATTAACATAAATGAATTTATGGATGTAAGACTAAAAGGAGCCAAATTTACATGGAGTAACAAGAGGATAGGAAGTCAACTGATTCAAGAAATGTTGGACAGGTTTTTTTAATCCAAGGAAGCTACAAAAATGTTTGTTGATTTAGTGTTACAAGCCCTTCCTAAATGCGCTTCAGACCATAATCTTATTCTATGGGAGACATTTCAGGCTATCTCCTTCAATTCATTCCACAACTCATTGATGAAATGATTAACGAGTCTCTTACAACAGATTTTTCAGATGAAGAGATCAAGGAGGCTTTATTTAACATTGATCCTGACAAAGCTCCTGGGTCGGATGGGTTTTCACCATGGTTTTTCCTAGTTTATTGGGATATTGTTGGAGCAGAAGTTATTGCTGCAATCAAGGAGTTCCAAAGTTCAAATCATATTCCAAGGGGTTTCAATTCAACTTTCATTGCTTTGATCCCTAAAGGCCCCAACCCCAAGACTATGGCTGACTTTAGGCCGGTTAGCCCGTGTAATATATCCTATAAAATTCTATCCAAAGTTTTATCCAACCGTTTGAAGAAATTTCTACCAGTTATCATTGATCCAAGTCAAGGAAGTTCTGTACAAGGAAGATCAATCTTAGATGGAGTTATTACTATTCATGAGGCTCTTCATACAGCCGCTCAGACCAAAAAAGCAGTCATGGATTTAAAGTTAGACATTAACAAAGCTTATGATAGGATAAATTGGGAATTCCTAGAGGCAGTTTTATTAAAATTTGGCTTCAACATGAAATGGGTCAAGTTAATAAGAGAGTGTATTTCTAAGCCTTGTTTTTCAGTTTTGGTTAATGGTTCTACTGCAGGTTTTTTTCAAAGAAAATGTGGTCTAAGACAAGGAGATCCCATAAGTCCTATGTTGTTCATCATTGTAGCTGAGGCCTTGGGAAGAACCATTAAGGCAACAACGGTAGCTGGACTCATATCAGGTATCAAGGCCACATCGCTAACTACCCCGGTGACACATCAACAATTTGTTGATGATACATTGCTACTGACTTTGGCTTCTATGGTTGAGGCAAGAAGGATTAAAAAAATTCTCATAATGTATGAAGAAGCGGCTGGACAGAAAGTGAATTTTGATAAGAGCAAAATTTATTTCATTAATACCCCCATTCCTAGGAAAAACAGCATAGCAAGGATCATAGAATGCCAGATTGCATCCCTTCCCACCTCCTATTTAGGTCTTCCCCTATTTACGGGGAAACTCGAAGGATCAATGTGGAACATAGTTTTGGAGAGGATCCAAAAAAAGCTAGCAGGTTGTAAAGGACATCTGTTATCTCAAGCAGGCAAAGCAGTTTTAACTATAGCTTCACTTCAAAGTATACCCGTTTACTTCCTATCAGTCTTCAGAGATCCTAGCAAGGTGTATCATAAAATTGAGCAGCTTCAAAAAAAAACTCTTTAATCAGGGATTGAGGATAAGAAAATGATCCATTTAGTAGGTTGGAACAAGGTTTGTAAACCTAAAGTTGATGGGGGGTTAGGATTGAGAAGAGTTGCTCATCTTAATACAGCTCGTTAGCCAAACAAGCGTGGCGGTTATTGACTAAGGTCGATAATGAATGGACTACCATAGTTAGGAGGAAATACCTCCAAGGTGTGAACTTCCTTAATGACAACTTAGCAAGCAGGGGGTCTGCTTTTTGGAAGGCAATCCTCACGAGCAGGGATCTTGTCAAGAAAGGTCTTAGATGGATTCTAGGAAATGGGTAAAAAATAGACTTTTGGAAGGATCGGTGGGTGAGAGCTGAGGAGTTATCCTAGAATCCTCGTTTGGCTAGGATTCAAGAGCATATGGAGTAGCATATTGGGAAGAAGGTTGCAAATTATATGTGGCAGGATATAAATATCAACAGGTGGAAACACATCAGAGTACAGGGTTTTGAAGCGGAGTCTGAAGAGCTTTATAACATTTTAACTCAGCAAATTATTCACTATGGAGAGGATGAAGATCACATTGTTTAGACTGAGACTAAAAGTGGTGACTTCAAAGTTAAGTCTGCCTATAATTTGCTTCTCAATGTGGAAGAGCAACAATTTCAACCGAGTTTGGTTTGGATCAAAGGCTTAATTCCTAAAATATCCTTTTTTTTATGGCTGGTGATTCAAGGAAAAATCCTCACTATGGACAATATGTTATCCAAAGGTATGGTTATTGCTAACCGTTGCTACATGTGCAGGGCAGGATGGGAGACAACCCAACACTTGTTTATGGAGTATCCGATAGCGGAGTCCATCCTGGATGAACTTTTCCAAGCCTTTAGGATCTCGTGGGTTAAGCCTACCCTTATACCCAAAGTGTTCCATCAATGGCCTCAACCCTTTGTTAGCCTAAAACTTAAGTACCTATGGAAAATATGTTGGCATCATTTTCTCTGGCAGATTTGGCTAGAAAGGAACCATAGAGCCTTTAAGGATACCATTCACAACCCAAAAACCATCCTCAACAGGATTATTGTCTTTGCGAAAGAAAACCTTAGCACATTAGTGGATGAGAACCACTCAATTCTTCCCCAAGAAAAACAATTAGCTCGGGCCTTAGGTATTGAGGATAAACCTTCCATTCCTTTGCCCAATCCCAAAAATGGGATTTCTTGGGAGCCACCCCCCCAGGGTTGGTTTAAACTAAATTTTGATGGTGCAGCCAAGGAGAACCCGGGAAGAGCTGGAGCTGGAGGAATAATTAGGGATCATCAAGGAAATATGGTCAAGGCCTTCGCTGAACCATTGGGAATCATAACTAATAACGAAGCAGAAGCTAGAGCCCTTTGGAGAGGGTTGCAAGTAGCCCAAGCAACTCAAGGTAACTTGATGATTGAAGGTGATTCTATGAACATCATCAACCTGTTAACCAATGGCAAAAAACCTCCATGGAGAATCGAGGGAGTCATCCATGAAGTGAGGATCCTTTTTGAGGCAAGACAGAACAGGAGGTCTCGTGACGTGTACCGTGAGGCCAACATGTTAGCTGACAAATTATCCAACATAGGTGTTGATGTTGGTAGTTTGGTGACATGGACACAAGGTGTGCCACGTGAAGTGGAAAACATTATTAGTCATGAAAAGAAACCTACCCGTTAAGGAGAAATATGAATGGGTGTTCTTTCCCCATGGAGCTGGTAATAACTATGGGGTTTCCCTCTAAATCATAGCAAATTGGAAATGAAGATAACAGGGTGTAAGCCTTGGAAGATTCTGACAGAGAATAGGAAATGGGCAAGCAACAGGTTTCACAAGTGCAAAGTTCCAAACTTCAATTCTCATCAATGTAAGTAATGTTTACAATTATGTTTAGGTATGGGTGTGCTTTGTTAGTAAGGTGTTGTAGGGGATTCAACACAATTTTTGGTAAGAAAGTTTCAAGGATGACTAGGATCTACAATCTCAGCAGAAGGCTGGATATTGTAATAGGTTTTGGGTTAACCTGCAAAACCCGGTAATTAATGAAGACTTTTATTTACCAAAAAAAAAAAAAATTATTTTATAATCTACTATTTATTAATTAATGAAATAATAAAAACTTTAATAAAATATAATAATTAATTAATAAATACTCTTTACTTATTTATGTATGCATAATTTTGCATGTATTTTTCTATGATTGTTTTAAAATTCCACCTAGAAGATACGAAGACAAGCCTTTACTTGCATTTTTTTATGGTTGTTTTAAAATTCCACCTAGCAGATACATGAGATAAGCTTTTGCATGTAGTCCAGTTGTTTGGTTTGTTTGATCTTCTTAGTGTTTTTCTAGAATTAGGAGAAGGGAGAAATGAATAGGAGGGATTTTAATTTTCATATGGGGGGTTTGGAAAGGGAGGAGGAGACAATTAGCAAAAGTTGATGATAATTTAGTTTAAGAACCACATGTCGGGGTATCTATTTTCTATTTGAATGCAAATTGATCTTTTATGATTTGATGAATGGTGTTGAATAAAATGAGAAATCTATTTATTTACTTGATTTCAAGTATTCAGCTTTATTCTTTAAGTTTTGCTAGAAGATTAACCATTTTTTTTTAATTTACATGGTGGAATTGGTAGCTGCCATAAATCTGAGTAGGTTGTATGACTTTTATGACCACCACAGTATTATGCGTTGCCTACCCCAAAAACCACCACACAGATATTCGCACAATCCACCCCTATAACCACCATGCAACAATTATTTTAAACCTTTTACGTCGCTAAAAACACTAGTAAAGGGACAAGCATTCAGTTTGACGAGGCCTAATATTTGAACCTGTGACCTCTGCCCCTTACGAGTTTTGGTTGACATATTAACCACTTTTGATAATACCAATTGTATTATGATTTATAAGCCAAATCTATCAAAAAATATATATTAGAGAGATTGGCCACTTAAATCTTATTTTATTTGTGCTTTGCTCGTATGTTAAAGGGTGTCCTATTAATGTGAATGAAGTCATGCGATTAAGATTGGAAATAAATTATGAAGTAAATATCTATCTTATGTCCATGTCAAACGACTAAGCAAGATGTAGATTGGGTTTTTGTATGCTCCAACATTACTTTGTTTGATGTCACTAGCTTGTCTATGACATATTTTATCCTTTATTTGATTGACTGGAATGCTTGGTTAAAATTAGAATAATGTTAAAGCTTTTTATTAAAATAGGCAACTACATTCATTTAGTAAATCTAGCATCATCTTATATTCAAAGCAAGTTGAGTAAAGGAAGTTGATATAACCAAGTAGAATATTTACCAGGTTGACCATGTTAAACTTAGTATTTGATGATATATGTATGAAGTAGCTTAAAATATTTTTCATTGCCTATACTACTGAATTATGATAAATTGTAAAATGAGTTGTTTGTGTTAGACTACACTAGAACATATGGAAGGTTGTTTTTCTTTCCAATTGTTATATACATAGGGAGAAAAGAATATAAGATGCTTTCAATACATTCTGTATTTTTTTGCAAATGCTATGCTCTAAAATTGCTTTTATACAATTCTTGCTATTGTATATGATCAACCTTCCTTCGTAAATATTCTTTATCTATGTGAAATATCAACCAAAGACCTAATTATTGTATTAGCTTATCATCTTGATTAAAATATTTGTGTCAAAACAAATCATCTCACCTTGTATTCTCCATAGAACTTACTTCAGTGGGTTTTACTTTAATATAAGTATTAAACTATTTTATTTATATACTTGTAAGCTATACTCTACAACCATTATACCTATTATTAATGTATTCATATTTTATAAAACAAATATTTGTTGTTGTATATGTGTGTTGCAGTGCATTATTAAACTACCTCATATGTATGTGCTCATTGCTTTAAGTTTTCAATATAATCTAGTTGCATAGCATTAATACTAAGCACATAGATGCATTCATTTTGTATTTCAAAATGTTCATTTTGATCCCCAAAACCACCCTCCTCGAGGAAGCTCAAGTGCAGGCTGAATGGAGAAGGCCTTGTATTGGGTTAGCGTCACATCTAGCACTTACCAGGTAGCTCATAAAGAGGAGAATCACCACTATCGACTGAATAATAATCAGGTCTGAGGAACCCTAGGATTATATTGGTTGGAGGAAGCAAACTTTCATTATCAAATTGAAATGCATCTTCTCTAAATTTATTTAATCATTATATTTTCTAGCTTATATGCATGGTTTATATTCCCTCTTAAATTCTCTTGTGAAAACATTCAATCAATTATGGTATATTTAATAAAGTGTTCAAAACACCTTATATTATTATCTTTGGATAAAGCATCTTCAGTTTTTTTATACTGCCAAAGTAATTGAATCTTAGGACCTAAAAAAAATCCTCTCAACATAGTTTACCTTGGACTGTAAAAGTTTTTTACATAAATATCCTTTGATTGCTAATGAATTATTGAATTTCTACTTTCTTTTATAAATTGATTATGGCATCGTCATTATGCCATACGATATATAGGGTTGTATTGTTTTTAAAATCCCTGAGTCAAGCGCAGTTCAATGAGCACTACTTGATATTTTTTAGTTGCTAATGCAATGAAAGAAATGCTTATGTTGTGATTACTTAATTATTTGAGTACTTAAATATTTAATCATGATTGAAACCTGATCTTTTGGCTACGTACTTCAATAATGAGTTTTAATTCATCGTATGGAATTTAAATAAAATTCATTATATTGAAGATAAAAAATTATAGGTGATTTTTCTAGATACAAAGCTTAAATATGTTGTATTACTTTATTTGAAGACTCCTTTTATAAATAATGAGGTATTGATTTATTCTTTTACTTTAGTATAATATTAGTTTGAATGGTTAAATGAAATACTTTCAATGCATTCTTTTATAGAATATTAAACCTACCTATTAAGATCGAATAACTAGTTATCAAATATATGTATTTAATATGAGGTTATGAGAGTTTGTTAGGAGGAGAAAACTCTCATGTTCTTTTAAGAGTGTTACTTTACTTATTGAATTTAAGTTTATGGAATTGAATATTATTAAAGTTTAGTTTCTTAATCGACTCATGCTTAAATATTTAAAGTGTACTACTTTATGGTTTCATACTTGATAGTAAAAAAAATCATTCTTACTAAAATAAACTAATAAAATTTCTCTATTACTTTATATTATATGTATATCTTATTTTCTTGGATATTACTATTGGTTTAAATTATAAAGGGCTTGCAAAAATTGTTTTCCAACCTCTAAAGAGTATTGCCTAATGAGCATTATTTGCTATCACTTTTCAAGATATATTTGATTAAACAATGCTAGAAGCTAATTCAAACTTGTAAATTAATAATGTGTTATGTAGGTCTAGTAACTAGAAGCTTAGATAAAGTCCACCAAAGTAAAAAAACAAATAAGTTGTTAATATATCCTTTAGAATTAGAGTTGTAGAGACGTCATTAAGACCCTAAGACTTAAGTTACTTTATTTTAGATATGTTCATATTTATTACAAAATAGAGAATAATATTTTTTTATAACCGTTGAGTAGATGACTATTATTATATGTGCATGGAAATGATTTTATATTTTAAGCTTTAAGGTAGATAATAAAAAAGCTACAAGAGGCTTAAAAAGTCTTAGCTATATTTAATTTGACCCTCATAAAGATGTTGTATTTAGAAGTGAATTTTTAGAAGGAAATTTGTTGTACGTAATTAGACTTTCATAAAATTGCTTTTTTATTATGTTAATTGAAATGTTATAGCTATGTTAATTGAAAATTGAAAATACTTTAAATTTGATTTTAATTATTACTAGAAGAAAGGATAAATAAAGTTTAATTAATTTATGAAATTCATGCTTTAAATTTTGTATGAGGAAATTAATTGAAGTTTATTTATTTTATGAATTCATAATTTAGTTTCTATATTAGAAAGGTATTTTTGCTAAGGTATGTGTTAGAATTAAACAAGTATTTCTAAAAAAAAAAGAAATTATATTAAATTTATGATAAATAGGAGGTTAGTTCATAACCTTTCCTAAGAAAATTCATACCAATATCAACATGAAGGATGAATAACACCAAATACCCAATACCAATAATTACAAGTTAGGTAATCACTATGATTCAAGAACGATTGCATTTCTGAAAAAATATGTCAGGACGTGAAGGTAACAAGAGATGGTATGGGATGTCTTCTCTAGGTCATTGTATGAGTAGCACGATGATGTGTCCTTGTTCAATTTATGATTAGGAGAGATATAAAAAGATCTAGAAGCTATAATAATCCATAATAGCTGGTATGGGATAATTTTTGCATTGATCATAATCTTGATAAGTGATACCAGGTCCATATCTAGATCAATAGCATTGTCCTAGTTGACTCCAGTAAAGTGGAAAATTGACTGGGCACTAAGCATATACGGTAACCTCCTTGCATGTTAAGTCTAGAATAATTTGGTCAACTTAAACCGAGGTTCCTTATGTTAAGGGATGGGGATAGTATGTATCCACCCTCTATGTGTTATAGGCCCTAGAGGATAGCCCCATATGTGGATTTGTGCTCATATCAGAATAATATGTTGAGAAGATAGATCCATAAAAATACATATTCTATAGGATTTGATTGGTCTTGTCCACTTGGGAGGTCACCTATGGTCCTAATTCTTGAAAGTAGCATATTATACCTCGTACGGATTAAATATTGGGTGATCATTAAACTAGTTAACTCAAAAAAACAATCCTTTAGTCTGAGTCTAGTTTGTAAATTTAGACAAAATAATTTACCTTACGAAACTAGTGAGCTAGAGTGAGTTGTGCAACTAGGCGAGTATACTTGGGTTGTTACAACATTTCTAAATTGTCTTTTAGCTTACCTATAGGTTATTGTCACTAGGTTTCTAATGACTCAAAAACTAGCTAAAAGAAAAAAAAATTGTTTTTACTACATGAGAGATTAGGAAACCCCTATCCACATTTAGTTAATCTATTGTCTAAGTTTGCTAATTTTTCCAACTTTGCTAGAGAGTTACATAACATTTAATATCCTACACAAATCTATCTATGTAAGCATATTATGTGTTCTATAGATAAGCTATCTATCTCATCCTTCTTGATGAGCTAACTTATCACCTTTAGTACAATTGAAGGTATACACCCATCACCATACCATACACAAGTCTATATAAGTACGTATACTATGTATATTACAAGTTAAGTTGTCTATATCATCTTTATGACGAGTTATCTTAACTCTTATATAAGAAATCAATTTACTTAGTTAACATCATCCTAAAGGGGTCTTAATTCCTTAGGTTCTTTCCATGTTCACCCTAAGAGGTCTTACTCTCTTAGGTCCTTTCTATGTTCACCCTAAGAGGTCTTAATCTTTTAGATCCTTTTTCTATGTTCACCCTAAGAGGTCTCAATATCTTACGTAGCTTTTAGTTTTTGCAAGAACACAAGAATAGGTCTCTCTATTTAATAAATTAAGGTACAAATTCCATAAAGCATAAGAGAAGTACTTAGAAAGGAAACAAAATTTAAATGAAGATAAACATTAAATAAAAGAGAAATATAGATAACAATGCATAGATACTTCATAACAATAAATTTAAGATACATTCCTCATTCATTCAATAAACTATTACATCTATCCAAGTATGGTAAAACCTCCATACTTTTAAAAGAATATGTAATATTTCCATGTCCATCTAAGGATTTCTCCCTACAAGTCTAATTTATTTTGAGCATGAATAAATTACTGCAATTATAAATCAAACCAGTGCATTGGCTCTCATTGTCCTCTTTGGTCCTCCTTGTATTTGCATTATTCATTTGGAGGGTAGTAGGGTATCAGGTCAGATCATAGTTCTATGCAAGACATGCATTTAAATGCATCTACTAGTAACATGAAACCAGTGCATTTACTACTTTGCCAAATTGCAACTATACAAATTTAAATAAAGCATTCAACCATCTACTATCTAGTTGATATCATAAGAATTTCCTCATTTCTATTCTTATCTCTCATTTACTCAAAGAGATTCATTTCAACAAATACAGCTAGATCACAAGTCTTACTTTAATCAAATCATAATAAAGCTATTATTTAAAATAACTAAGGTATCATTCCATAATTAAGAAAATAATCTATATTCTTTCTATTTGAATTAATCAAAGTCGCATTCCTTTAGTTAACCAAATAAATACTAATTCCTCTATTTAAATTAATCAAAGTCTCATTCCTTTAATTAAAAAAATAAACTATAATCCTTTTATTTACATTAATCAAAGTCTCATTCATTTAATTAAAAAAATAAATTGTACTCCCTTTAATTACATTAATCAAAGTCCCATCGTTTAATTAACAAAATAAACTAAAATCCCCTTATTTACATTAATAAAAGTCCCATTCCTTTAATTAACAAAATAAACTATAATCCCTTTATTTACATTAATCAAAGTCCCATCCTTTAATTAAAAAAATAAACTAAAATCCCCTTATTTACATTAATCAAAGTCTTATTCCTTTAATTAACAAAATAAACTATAATCCCTTTATTTACATTAATCAATTTTATGCTTATTACACAATGTAGGACCTTCCAAAATTCAAAAGTGAATCTGTAATATCTATCTAAAATGATCATTTTAGGAAACCCTTGCAATCGAAATACCTCTTTGGCAAACGTGTAAGCCACTACTTGAGCATCATCCTTGATGCTTCCTAGTATGAAATGTGAAACCTTAGTCAATCTATTGATTATTACAAGGATTACATCATGTTAATACCTAGTCTTGGGTAATCCTACTATGAAGTTCATAGATATGATCTACCATTTTTGGATGGGTATATAATGTGGGTACAATTGTCTTGCAAGATGCTTGCATTTAGCCTTAACCTTCTAACATTCAAAACACTGAGCAACAAAATTGATAATATTCTTCTTTATTACTATCCAAAAGAAGGTTATTTTCATGTTTTTCCTTATTTTTTTCTCTCTATGATGTGAATAATAAGGGGATCTATTGTATTATTAGCCTCCTTAAATCACCCATTTTTCATACAAAAATCCTACCTTGGTAGCACAAAAGATCATAGTTTATGCTAAACTTCTTATTACCCTCAGGATCCTTGCTCATATTAGTTCAAATTTCCTTGCAATACTCATCTTGAGATTGCTTCTTCCTCACTTGATCCATTATATCTATGTGACTTCTACTTATATCTGCTATATGCTTCCTTTTGCTTAAGGCATCGACAAAATTATTCTCTTTTTCATTTATATATTCAATTTCAAAATCATATTCAGTGAGAAAATCAAACCATCTCCTTTGTATTGCATTGAGTATAGGTTGGGTGAATATATACCCCAGAATTTAATGGTAATTTTTCAACTAAAAGGGCCTTCCTATCAAGTAATGACACCAGACTTTTACAGAGTGCACCCATTTGAATTTGAGAATCCAACTATTTTTTCTTCAATTGGAAACTCTTTAGGAACATTTATGATGACTATTGATTGTACTAAAAAATTTGAACATATTATTTATGCTCATATTTGTGTTTTAATAGATTTTGACAAACCCCTATCTAAAAAGACCACATTACAATTTGGGGAGGACACTTGGGAGCAAGTAGTGGACTATGATAATATTCATTTTCGTTGTATAATTTTTCATAAATTTGGTCATTTGACTAGTTTTTGCCCAAATAAAAGTCCATATCAAAAGAAAGAAGATATAAATTCAATAGGTTTTCAAATGCCTAAGAATAAGAACACTCAGAAAAATCAGTTATGAAGTATCAATCTAAGTTATCTACTAATACTTTTGAAATTATTTCCACAAATGATGTCCCAAGTTAGGAAGAGGAAATAATGGAAATAGAAATATTAGAAACACAATTTAAATATGACGGAAATAACTTAGAGATAAACCAACAAATCAAAGGTTTTCAATATAAAAAAGGGAGAAAATATACATAAGAAAAACAATCTTTTAAATGTTAAAACTTCAAATAATACAAGTTCCAATATAGAGTCTGTTGAACCTTCTCGTAACACTTTGGTTGTGTACATGCATGCTTCAAGGTTAGAAGCCATAGCAAATTCAATTATATTAAATCAAGAAACAAGAAAAAACTGAAGATGGATTCTAATCAAAAGGCAGATCACAACACCAATCAACATCATAGGGAAAGAGAAGGTGAAAAGCTTATAGAGGAAGGTAAAATTAATACACTTTCCAACTTTTTTAGCCATAGTATTAATGAATATCATCAGTTGGAATATTAAAGGACTCAAAGGTATTTTTTCAAAAAAAAATGAAATTAGAAGAATAATTCAGATAAATCATCCACCTCTTATTTTACTTCAAGAAACAAAGATGTCAATAGAGGAAATGGAATCAATTGCTAGTAAAATTTTACCAGCTGGAAAAGTGGTTTCCCTCAATTCTCAAGGAACTTATGATGGCATTGCTTGCCTTTGGGATCCAAAAGAGGTAGTTATTCACCATATGGTTTGCATTTGAGGTCTTTTGGCTATATCTATTCAAAGTAGACATTCCAACCAAATTATGCTTTGTATTATTGTTTATGCTCCGACTAATCTGGAGGAAAAAAGAAGATAGTTGAAGGATATAACTTATATTATCTCTCATTTTTCCAAAGCTTGGATCTTGATCAAATGATATTTCAATACCATCCTCTCTCTGGATGATAAAATAGAGGGAAATAAAAATTTGGACAGGATCACTGACCTCACGAGTGAATATATTACAAACCTCTATCTTGTGGACATCCAACCAGATAATGGCCTTATGACTTGGTCTAACATAAGGTAAGGCTTAACTTGTATAATGGAGAGATTGGATAGGTTCTTGCTCCTTGAAAATTTCTTAATCCATGACCACATTCCTAAAGTGAATAATCTTAACAATGCTCATTAGGATCACTGGTCAGTCATGGTGGAAATGTGGAAAGACAATGTGATTTTATATCCTTTTTATTTTTTGTTAATGTGGCTTCGATATAGTTCCTTTAGACCTTGAGTACAACAATGGTGGAAGGAAGTTAAATCTAGGTATGGGACTAAGATATTCTATTTTTCCAAAATATTACAATATATTAAATCCAAAATCAAGACTTGGAACTGAAAGGAGTTTGAGGATGTTCATAAAAAAAACATGAAGTTATTGCTCAACTTGAAATTTTGAATAACAAATTATGTTTAGATGGCCTCATAGAGAGTAGAAGTGCATATGAAATTAATCTCACAACTCAGTTAGAGTAATGGAAAAAAAGAGAACTCTTATGGAAGCAAAAATATAGAATTAAATGGCTCAAGGGAGATCAAAACACAAATTTATTTCACAAATATCTTCTAGCTTGAAGATCTCACAACTTTATTTTTTCTCTGAAATCAGATTCTAGAGAAGTTATCTATACTTGGGATGGCATGAACTCTATTGTTGTCAATTACTTTTCTAATCTTTTTGCTGCTACTCCTCTTGACTCAACTTCTCAACAAAATGTTCTTCAAGCAATCCCTTCTCTTATCACTTATGAGGATAACTCTATTTTGACTACTCCTATTACTATCAATGAGCTTCAACAGGTAGTTTTTAAAATGCAAAAAGGGAAAACCCTAGGTCTTGATGGTTTTTCCATTGAATTCTAACAAGATTCTTGGGATATCCTTCATGTTGATTTATTAGATGTGGTGAAAGAAGCTAGGAAAGCCAAATTTTTTTGAAGGTTATCAATAAAACTTATATTACTCTTGTTCTAAAAGCTCAAGAGACTGATCATATCTCAAATTTTAGATCGATTGCTTTATGTAATGTTCTTTTCAAAATCATTACTAAGATCATGGTAGAAAGGTTGAAGCCTCTTTTATAAAAGATTATTTTCCCTGAACAAGGGAGTTATGTAGAATGGCATCAAATAGTGGATGAGATAGTTCTTGTTTAGGAAGCCATCCATTCCATGGATATGCAAAAATATCCTTCCATGTTCATTTGGTTAGACTTATCCAAAGCTTATGATAGAGTGGATTGGCACTTCCTTATCAAAGTTTTGAGGTAATTTGGTTTCTCCCAAGATTGGATGGATTGGATTATGAGATTTATATCTTAATCTTCCTACTTAGTTCTTATCAATGACATACCTTCTCAGTTGTTCCCAGCTTCTAGAGGTATTAGGCAAGGTGACCCCTTTCCCATTATTTATTCATAATTCTTGTTGAATGCTTGGGTAGGACTATAACCAAAAAGAGAGAAAAGAAAACCCTTGAGGGAGTTACCATTGCTACTGTATCTAGATCTATCTCTCATATTCAATTTGTTGGTGACTCTACTCTTTTAGGTAAAGCTACAGTTAAGGAAGATTCTAATACTAAGCAAATCATTAGTTATTTTTTAAGGCTACCAGGAAATTGATCAATGAAGACAAATCTAAAGCCATTTTCTTTCACTACTTTGCTAGACAGGAATCCATGGTCTTAGATAAATTAATATCTAAGAATACCTCCCTTCCAATCACTTATTTAGGTATTCCCATAAATAATCAAAGATAGAAAAAAATTGGAATTGGTTGTTGGAAAAATTCAAGAAGAAAATTAGAAAGTGGACCAATAGGTGGCTTTCTTCTGGGGTAGAATAACCTTGGTAAAATAAGTCCTTCAAGCTAATCCTATTTATTTTTCTACCATGTTGAATATCCCAAAGGTTGTTCTTCAAGAACTGGATCAAATATATCATCGATTTTTTTGGAGTGGTACTAAGGAGAAAAGAAAATGGACCTTGGTGAAATGGGACACTTAATGTCTTCATGGGGTTAGGATTTTGATCTGCTATTAATAACAACAAAGTTTTAGCTGCTAAATTATATTGGAGGATTTTACATAACCCCAATGCTCTTTGAGCCAATAATCTCCATACTAAATATGTTGAGAACAAAAGTCCTAAGACCTTGTTCGCTATCAATTACCTACCAAAGGTTCTCCTATTTTAGTAGTTCTTCATACTAGTGAGGATTTGATAAAGAAAACATTATTTTTGGATCATTCATAATGGTCAACAAGAAAAATTTTGGATAGATTCTTGGGATGATCACAAGCTTTTGATAAATCAGTTTCCTAATTGGAGGCCTTGGATTGAAGAGCTTCACCAAGCTAACTGGATAAATGTGGCTAATTACTATCGATACCATACTGGTAATTCAAATGTTGGTAGATATTGGATCACTATTTAGGACTGGCCTATTCAAATTCCAAAAAGACAAAGACAATATATCCAATGCATCCTTCATATGAGATCTCTCTCTTGGTCCCATGAAAAAGATTGTTTTGGATGAAACAACACTACTAAGGGTGAGCATTCAGATGCTCAAGTTTATTTGACCTTATGCCATAATAATCCCAACCAATCATCTGATATATTTTCTCAGTTGTGGGCTCAAAATATCTAGCCTAAGGTGAGGTTCTTTACTTGGCTTTTATTGCATCACGTGGTGCTTACTGGTGAGCAACTTATAAAGCATGGTTTTCATGGCCCTTTTAGATGTAAAATATGTGGAGAAAATGTGGAAAATATTAGCCATATTTTTATTGAGTGTACTTTAGCCTATGAGATATGGAGGAGAATGGCCACTTTACTTAGCTTACAGTGGTCCAATTTTTTTACTTTTGAAAAACTTTGAAGGGATTGGCCTTAACAAGAGGGTGTTGATCATTTTATTAGGCAGTTAGTTTGGATGGGTTCTACCATTATTCTTTGTAATATCTGGAATGAAAGGAACAACCAAATTTTTAGTCAAGATAGGAAGTATATTCACTATATCTAGAAAAAGACCATTGCCAAAATAGTTGAATCAGTTCAACAACTCCTTAATCACCCCCAAAACTCCCACTAAAGATGGGATCAACTGATGCAAATATTGAAGAGTAACTTTTATAAGGGCAACCATCTTAAAGGGAATGTGTGTAATTGCAATATGGATAGAACAAGGAATTGGCAAACTCCTCCTAAGGATTTTGAAAAATTCAATACTGATGGAGCCTCTGGAGGGAACCTTGGAAAAGTTGGTGTGAGAGGAATGAGTAGATTTTTAGATGGATCCCTAGTGTTTACTTTTTTTGAGAATTTGGTTATTCTATCCAATAACCTCGTTGAGGGGTATGGTATCCTCATAGGCCTTAAAAAGGGTACTAAGGTTAGATGGGAAAAGGTGCTAGTTGAGTCTGACTCTCAACTCGTGATTAATCTTTTGAAGACTCCTAAGAATCATAAGGTTGATTGGAGAATAAAAAAATTATTGAGAAGATTCAGTTAATCCAGATGGAATTTTTGAAATTTGATTACAATCATGTGGTCAAATATCATAACAAGAGTGTTGATGCTTTTAGCTAATTGGGATTTGGACAAATATGATATTACTTGCTACGGCCACCCTCCTAGATGGTGGGCTTCACAAATAAGGGAAGCTCTTCTTTCTATCATTTCTTTGGATGGCTCCAGTTATGGAGGTACCTAGTTTCTTCTTGCTTTATTTTTGCTTCTCTTTGGTTCGATTAGGGTATTTTAGTTCCCTAGATCAAAATAATTTTTTTTTGTTTTCTTTGTTGATTCTTGCCTTAAAAGTCTTTTGGTCTAGAAATATCATTGTTGTGTTCAATTTTTTTTCTTTTTTATTTTTTCTTTTTTGTTTTGTTTTTTGAGGTGTGTGTGTTTTTTTTGTTTTGTTTTTTTGTTTTGTGTTGTTTTTTGTTGTTTTTGTGTTTTTGTGTTTTTGTTGTTTTGTGTTTTTTGTTATTATTCTTGTTTTTATTGTTCTTGTGTATTGTGTTTCTGCATGTTTGTGTTAATTGGTATTTTTGTGTTTTGGTGTGTAAGTGTTTTCTATGTTTTTATTTTTGTTTGTTGTTCATTGTTGGTTGTATTTTTTGTTTTAATTTTATTTTTTAGGTTTTGGTTGTTTTTGTTTTTCATGTTTTTGTTGATTATGTCTTTGTAGCATTCTATTATTTTTGTCATGTTTTTGTTTGTTATGTTGTTCTTGTGTTTTTTTGTGTGGTTCATATTTTTTTTATATTATTGTGTGTGTTTGGTTGTGCTTTATATTTTCAACACACTCAAGGTGCATGTTTTTTTTAGTCTTATTGTGTGTTTGTGTTTGTGTTTGTGTTTGTGTGTTCTTATTTTTGTTGTTTCAAGTTTGCTCCTTGAGTATGTCAAAGGTGGTAGACCAAGTGCGAGCCCTAGGTGATTTTGGTGGAAGATATACCCCTTTCTCCTTGGGTATTACCCAAAAGTGGCATCCCTTCTAAGATATTTTCCACAAAAAATAACTACTACATCAAATTGGAAAAAATAGATACACTAAACCTAATTCCCAATAGGTTATTTATAAAGAGAGATTTATAAAAGCTTTTTCAAAGTTTGAATATACATAATATTATTGTCTCAAATCTATCAAAAGGAGATAAAAGGTCCAACATTATTACATCTTTAAAATTTGAAATCAGTACTTAGTTCAATAGAAGTGATAAGGAATAATAAGAAATGATTTTGGTATTTACAAAACCTTTAAAAAATAAATAAAATATTGAACTATAATTTAAAAAACACTATATCTTATCCATAGCATACTAGGGAGTCATAAGGCATTCTACAAACTTGGTAACATCAGCTTCTATCAAATATTATCAAGTTATAAAATATAAGCTTTCCTCAAAAATCTTATTATCCTTTGGAGTAAATACTCACATTACTTGGGAGACATAAGGTTGTCTACAAAAGAAGTGTCAATAAAGGTTTTGTCAAATCAAACTTACATTCTTCAAGAATCATATATCTTATCATAAGGAGTCATAAAATAGACTTCTAAGATTCTTGCAAAAACTAGAAGGATCTATCATGGATGATATCTTAAGAAATACCTTCAATAAAGAAGAACTACTACATGAAGTAGAATATTACTCCCAAAAATTAATAGATACTCTAGAAGGATATGAGTATCTATCAAATAGTGACAAAGATAAATTTTTCTTGTTTCTTAAAGAAGCAAAAGAAGGTAACTTTACAACATTGATTGGTTATCTTCATGATATTCTCTTCACAACATGGTGGACTTCAAAAAGACTAGTTATTTTTTATCAGAAGGATGACTGATGTTATATCTATCGCTAATTGTGTTTGTGCTTACTCAACACAAGGAATGAGATAAAGAATGATATTACTATGATGATAAAATAATCTATCATGAAGTAGAAATTCTACCAACACCAATGCAGAATTATAAGAGAAGAAAAAGAAAAAGGAATAAAAGGCATGCCAAAAAGAAACTTGGAATTATGAAGATTGAACCAGTTGAACACATGCAACAGTCAAAAGAACCTCTAATCACATCTTAGTTTACATCATATGAAGATACAAATTATCTACTAAATCTAATCACAATTATCAAAGAAGGAGGAATTTAGTGCAAGGTCAATTGAAAGGAGAACCCACAACTTTAGCTCATTTTTGTATCATCTAGAGACTGAAGCATCTATAGAAGAATCAAAGCCATCAATGAAAGAAGATCCACATTGAAGACTAAAGTCTTCAATATCTAAATAATGTAATATAGGGGGTGTTAGAAATAGATTCTATTACATAATTTGGATCATGTAAATGTACCTTTACCTTGGTACATACTTAGGACTTTTGATTACTTTAGGGGGAAGTTATCTAGTTACTTCATGAAATGTAATTGCACAATTTTCAAAGTGCAAGTTGTATATGTGCAAGTTATCCCTTTCACATCTAGGTAGAGTGTTAGCCAAGAAACCTATTTCCTATATAAAGGGCCATATGTATAGATCATATATATAGAGCATTATATATATATATATATATATATATATATATATATAATTTGTAGTCATCTCGTAGATTTACTTTATGTCATTTTAGTGTGCATCTTGTGTTTGCTATCTCCCATTACATGTATAAAAAGCTAGCATCGACCACTACATTTATGTTTTGCCCAATGAAAATTTCATAGATTCATTCAAAATAGATTAATAACACGAGATTATGGGAAACCTTCATATCACTGGCATCCACATCCTCAGACGTAGTCTTTGGCCTGAGTAGGTAAAATGAAATAGCACATATGGTAGCATTTATTTCTTCCCAATAATTCCAAAAGGCATAGAGAATGAAAAACGTGATGACACAACATTATGCATAGCTCCTCTTCCAATTTACCCTCACGTTGGTAGAGAGGACAAGAGGTGATCACCGACACCAACTTTGACTCTTTAAGTCCATCTGATAGGTTCCAAAATATGCATGGTGAATAACACCGACACCACATTTGACTCTTTGAGCCCATCCAAATCCATGTCGATCACTGCCATGGCCCCTCCAATGCCTCTTCCTAACTTTTGAAGAGTTGATTGCTAATCGGTGGGCAATTCATCTTTCCTTATCTTCGATGATTGTCACAAGTATTCATCTTTTTAGAGTCATATGGTTGTAATATATAGCCATTATCCCATGCAATAAGTAGAAGAATGATCAATTCCACTGTATTTGCCCTTACTGCCACCATCGAAGCCCGTAATTTTAGTAACATGTGATAAAACAAGATCACCCAAATTAATAAAATCCAACCAAAATTAAAATTTTCCTAAATTAGACTATTAATTAAAATCAAACCTCAACAACACCATTTATATATTAATACATTTATATTCTATATATATATATATATTGTTTTTTATAAGTATGTATATAAAAAAAATGATAGTGTTCTTATTTTATAAATAAAAAAACTATAAAGTAAAAACATTATTATTATTATTATTATTATTATATTTTATCATCTTTCTCTACTTTTATTTTCACTTTATTATACTTTCATTGATCCTTGGATAGCCAATGACCTGGATTCCAAAAAAATGATTCAATATGAAACCTTAAACAAAGCTCACATACCATCAAAAGAGTGCCTAGACAAATCTTAAGAACATGGGTAATGTAGCACTTGAAATGAGACTAAAATATGACCAATTAATCCAAAAAAAAAAAAAAATGACCATACATCAATACCAAAATTAAAATGGGTCCCCAAAATTGGGGTGTGTTGTGCGATAGTCACAACAAATGGTGACTCTACTAGGAAATGCTCCTAAGCATTTTGAATGAAGAACCCAATATGAAACCAAGAAAACCCAAGATCATAAAAATAAAACTACCTAGCAACATCCAAAGAAGATGGGATTAAACAACTTCAAATAAAAATAGATGAACTATTTGCCTCTTCTTAGTGTGTAAATTGTGATTCATTTTGCATTCTTGAAACAATCCAAATTCCATCATTTGTTTTATATTTACGCTATAGAGTTTCAATAATTAAAAATGTAACTCTACATTGCTCCACTACTAGCTAGGCATCTATAGACCCAGTGGAGATGGCCTTGATCTCTTCTAGACCTTGCTCTACTGCCAGTCAAGTGTCTATAGCCCCAGTTTATATTATCTAAATCACCCAAACATGATATTGATTATGCATTTTTTATTAAGCATATATTTTCTTTGCAAAATTTGTATGCCAACTGGGTTAGAGACCACTTAAGGCTAAAGATGGAGTGTATTAGATTTTCACCTTAATTTGCAAACCAAAATGACTTCATCCTTTAAGATTTCAAATAATACCCTTTAATATGTGAGTTATATGTGGAGCTTCAACGAAATATTTCACTGTTTCAAAATCCACCATCTTAGTCCACAATCTAAGAATGATTACTAAATAATTTTATTTCCTTTCTCCAATTCCACTTGATTCTAAACTAGGTCATCCATCCTACATGACAAAGGAACATTATAAACAAAGAAACCAGGAGTTAGAGGCTATAACAAAATATAACCTCAATCAGAGTAACAAATCCAAAAGTGTGAAAATAAAAAGCAACGCTAAAAAATAAACCACAACCTAACCTAATGCAATTGACAAGAAATAAAATAGCAAAAACTTGGAAAACAAGAGATTATATAAAAAATCACCACACAAAAAAAAAGCTAAATGTCAAAGCATGAAAACTAAAAAGCTATATACAATAATATACAAGCATGGTACAACTGATGCAAGAATTCAACTACTTCATGGGTGAAAATAATGCTTGAGAAATTGACCAATAATAGGTAAATGAATGTCCTCCCCACTCAAAGTTTTCAATCAAAAAGTGTTTTCTACAAGAATTTTTGAAATTTGATAAGGACCAAGCCAAATATAGTCAAATTTATTATGCTTACCTTTTTTTTTCATGTGCCTTGTCCCATAATAAAATTAAATTAGATATCCTAAATATCTTAATATTTATTTGTTTGTCAAACCACCTTTTAAAAATATCTTGATGTTTCCTAGAATGAAGTAAAGCATCATCTCATTTTTCATCTAAATGTATAAGGTGAGTGATATGAGCTTCAATTTTATCATTTGTTTCAAGGTATTCCTTCATGAATTGTAAAGTTTGCAATTTAATATGTGAAGAAAAAAATGGATCCAGACCATACACTAAATGATAAGACAATGTTCCTATGGATTCTTTAATTCTTATTCTATTTGCCCATAATGAAAATCTTAATTTATTATGCTAATCTTGAGGATTATGTTCAAGCAATTTCTTAAAAAATTAACAAGTTCTTATTAGATGATTCAACCAAGCCATTACCTTACAGATAATAATTAGAAGAATTTTTTATGCTCACCTTGTTGTCGTATGTCCATTATATAAAACAAAGTGAAGTAAAAGTAGGACCGTTATTGTAAACAATTGAATATGGAATTCCAAACCTAGTCACAATGTGTTCTTACAAAAATTGAATAACAACCTCAGTAGTGTAGTTCTTGGTGGGAATAGCTTTTGTCCATCTAGTACAATAATCAGGGGTGGTGAGAATAAACTTATGGGAAGCTAAAGAATTAGGTTTTATGATCCCTACAAAATCTAGGCCCCACTAAGCAAAAGGTTTTATCTCAACTACAAGTTGTAATGGAATAGGTGCATGTCTCTCTATTAGCTGCAAGATGAAAAATATGGTAAGAACGTACATGGGAATGGGTATCTTTAAATATGTGTGTCTAATAGTAACCATATCTCAAGATCTGGTGTGTAGTGGCATTTGTAGAACCATGCCCCATCCCATACATACCATGAAACTAGTGTAATATGTGAGTGGATTCTTCCTTGTTCAAGCAACGAAAAAAAATTCTTCGTGGTTTTTCTTGTACAACACACCAACATTAATAATAAAGTTAATATAATTTAAACATAGAGCTTGTATTTGCATGGAATTGAAATGTGAAGAAAACTTACCATTCAAAAGAAAATAAACAATATCAATAGACCATTCATCTTGCATGACATCCTCTACATTATACTGTTGACAAGAATTTCGAAGGTCAATCTTCGTAAGTGCCCTTATAAACCCTTGCCCTTGAAATAGCTTCATTGGATAAATATCAAGATCAAACTCCTGTAAGGTAGACATCCACTTTCCTCATTTTTTGCCTAGTTCATTCAACATCAACATGGTTTTCACAGTAGGGTGAGGTACAATGGCAAAAACTGTACTATACAAAATGTAATGCCTAATATTTTTTTACAATTTTAAATAGGGCATACACTTGTTTGTCCAAAATGGTATATCTTAATTATGCACATTTTAAAGGTGAACTCATAAAAATAATAGATTTTTTAGAATTATCTTCACTTTTCTAAGTTAGCACGCTAGCAGACGAATGATCAAATGCAAAAGTATAGATGAAGAATGGTTTCTTATAATCAAGACTTACCAAAATAGGTGCATTAGAAATGATATATTTAACACTATGAAAAAAATTCCTAGCCTCATATGTCCAACTAATTTTAACATTATTTTTTATCATATCATTCAATAGTTTAACAATTTCCGCAAATCCAGAAGTAAATTTACTAAAACAATTAATTTTCCCAAAGAATGATATAAGCTATTTCTTACTACCCGAAAGACGAATCTTTATAATTGCCTCTATTATTGTAGGATATATATAGATGTCATATTTTGATATTGCATGTCCTAACAATTTTCCTTCATTACTCTAAATATGCATTTTTTAAGATTTAGTGAAATGCCATGTTCTCTACACCTTTGAATAACTTTTCTCAAATCATTAATATGATATTCTCGCTTATTTGAGAAAACATAGATATTATCTACATAAATGACTATGCATTTATAAATGATATCTCTAAAAGCATAGTCCATGACATGCTGAAATGTAGCACCCGTATTAAGCAAACCAAAAGGCATTCTCTTGTAAGCAAATGTTTTCCATTTAGTAGTAAATGTAGTCTTCATTCTATCACGTGGGTCAATAAGAATATGATTATATCCAAAATATTCAAGAAAATACATCATTTTAGATCCATTAACCATTTGTACAATGTTATCAATAGAAGGAAGAGGGTAGTTATCTTTTTGCAAAGCTTTATCAAGGTTCTTAAAATCAATGCATAACCTAATCTCTCTAGTTCTATTTCGATCAGGAACTATGTTTACAAACCATGTGGAATGTCAGATAGAAAATATAATTTGTGCATCTAACAGTTTTTTAACTTCCTTCTCTATGAGCGGTTCTAGCACTAGGTTAACCGATCATTGTTTCTGTTTGAATGACTTAGAATCAAGTTTCAAATGAGTAATATGCATGATAATATTTTGATTGTAAGTTTTTAATTCATCATAAGTCCACACAATACAATCCACATAATATTTAAGTGTGTGTATTATTCCTTCTTTTTCATGATATGTGCATGCTTTCCCAATAAGTATATTATGTGAAGCTTTGTTATTTCCAATATTAACTACATCATATGCATCATTTGAAGGTGAGATTTTATGGCACTTTTTTCTTTGGTAGTTAATATCAAAAAGCTTTTCAAGCGAAATAATATCTTTTGGGATAACATTAGTTTTTTTTGTTATCTCATATTCTTCATCTTCATCCTCTTGTAATCTTCGGTCTTCATCCATCACTTAATTTCAAAAACACCTGAGTTAGTTACAAAGTCAAATATGTGTCTATCACTTTCAAATACCTGTAATTTTTTAACATCGTTAGTTATAAAAGGACAAGGAACCAATTCTATTGAAAAAAAAATTATTTTATTTTATCGATGGGATTTAATGTACTTGCTATGTCTACCAAATAATCTGCAATACAATTACTCTTTCTAGAAATGAGAGAAATATTAAAGGCTTCAAATTCATCTAATAAGTCTCTAACTCTAGTTCTGTAGTGAATTAGCCTTTCATCATGATACGTGTATTACCCCTTTACTTGCCTAACAACTAATGTTGAATCCCCTAAAACTTTCAAATATTTAATGCTCTTATTTAGAGCTAATTGTAATCCAAAAATTAATGCTTCATACTCCACTACATTGCAAGTACATGAAAATTGTAATCTAAATGCAGCAAGAGAAGACCTACCTTTTGGGCTAATGAGTTCAACCCCGACTCCACTACCTTGTTTGGATTTAGATCTATCAAATTTGAGTATCAAAAAAATATTATCATCATCAAGTGGGTTAAAATATAGAATTTTAGCATTATATTTATTTGTAACTAATTTAGGATCCAACGTATAAACTCCCAACTCAGATTCATTGTAAAGGACTTCGTTCATTTTGTTATATTCTGTAATCAAAATCTTGAGTCTGGATTCTATTTCAATTTGAATATTATTGGCTACACCTTTCCAAGGTAACCACATGTGTGAAAAGTCAGTGGCCATATAACCATTCAAGTTTCTACTCCAGTACCTACTTAGTAACATACCATATTTATTCTAAATATCAACAATATCAATGTATTATTGAATACTAGGCTCTGATGAAAGTTAAATATGAATATTTTAAATCATACCTATGAAATTTACCTAAGCTTATACAATTGTACCACAATCCTATTTGAAGGAATGGGCCTCAAACCCAGTCTTTGACAAATAGCATAAGGAATTATGTTACCTGATGCACCTAAATCCACAAGGCAACTATATAATTTCTTTCCTAGAATTCTGATGGTTAACATGAAAGGAGGAGCTTCTCCTTTATCCTTTCACAATACCAAATGTGCCTCTGTAGTTTTCTTAACATCAATTTTACTTGATCCACCCAAAGCCTTAATCAAATAATCTTGTTGGTTTGTCAGTTGTGCAACTTCAAACAAAGTGATGTTAGTTTTCATTTTCTTTAAATCATCAACAATATTATAAGCAATTTTATCAATATTTTGCACTTTTTGTGGTGTTTTGGATGAATCAATACGAGATGGAGCCTGCGTATCTAGTGGAATAATAAAATTAATTAGAGGAGTATAAGAAGTATTTGGGATCTTACTCTTATTTTTCAAGTAGTAGTTGTGATTCCCCTTATTCAATTGCCCAAAGGCTTGAACTTCTTCTTCTATGGGATCATCACTTCTTCATCATATTTAGGATCGAAAGTTTCAACAGCTAAAGCAGTTCCCTTACCTTTGCTAAAACTAGCCTAATGAGAATAGTCCTCATTAGGTACTAATTATAAATCATCCACCACTTGTTGCAAAATATCTAAGGTCATCTTAAATTCTGGGTATTCATTTTCATTGTGCTCTTTACTGGAATGCATTCTACACCAGTTGTTCATAGTCAAATATGAAATATTAACAATTGTATGAGATTGACTAGAACTAGTACATGCATTATTTTGATGAGCAACCAGACTAGGTACACCCCCATTGTTCGATCGTGTGTTCCACTGTTTCCTCTAAAAATATAGTTTCTATTTTATTTTGAGTTTTGTGGTGCCTACTTTTGTAATTGAACCATGTCACTATTTAACTTCTATACAAGCCTTTGTAAGTATTTTACCTCTAAATTAGGCTCATTATATAGAACAATAGTACTGGTAGGATTAGTTGGATTCTAGACACCTGGAATGTTTTGATTTGGCACCACATTGACTTTGAAAATTTTGATCTTGCAATGTACCCTAAGTTTGAAAATTTAGATTTTGAAATGGATTCAAACTCTGTACAGGTGTTGGGTTTAAGCATGTAGGCAAGGCCTGAGCATTCATTTCTATAGCTCTATGGGTGGCTAATTGGTTCTCTAGTAGTAATGGAGGGTTAGGATGGGCGAGTGTAGTTGGATAAGTGAATGTGGGAGGATAGGTGGGCATGGTACGACAACATGTTCAACATCGTATTCTTCTGTGTCAACACCTCGTTTATCATTGGGATTTGATTGTATGTCCCAATCCATTCTACAGTAGGTAACTATCCTATCCCATAACCCCATGGAATCAACTACTTCTTGACAATCATGGCCTATGTGTATGCTAAAGAAAGAGTAGTGACCAAATGATTTCTCCTAACAATATGGAGGTCATAGAATATAATGCCCTGAAGTATATCTTAAGGAAAGTATCAACAACAAGAGCGTAGGGAGCAGTTAGCCTCAAATAGAGTTTTTTAAATCTCGTGTTGAACATTCTCAATGGTTCATTATATTCCCTCCTAAAAGAAGCAAATTGATGATATATTATGAAAAGATCTAAGGGTAACCTAAACTTATTTACAAAAGTAGTTTCTAACTGGACCAAGGATGTAATGGAGTTGGCAGGCAGACTGGTGTACTAGTCATATGCCATGTCATCTAAGTTTAAAGAAAATATTTTGCAAGCAACATGTTCATGTTCTACTTGCAATCTGATTAAGGTTTTATTAAAGGCCCAAATGTGTTTCTCAACTAACCTCGTGACATCATGTTTAAATTTAGGTAAGAATTTCTCTATATTCTTAGGCATATCCAAAAATGTTCAAGGGGGCACTGTGCCCTCCCATCCAAGCAGTATTTCTAGCCATTGGATTTGATGGTGGTGTGACTAAAGGAACAAAAGGAAGAACAAGAAAAATGAGTGGTTCAACTAAAATCCCACTAAGTGGAATAACAATTGCTTCACTCTTGGATCTTCTATGTCTTTGAGTAGGAGATAAGCTTTTGAAAATGGTATATTTTGTAGCCTTAGATCTATTAATGATACCCTTAGGTTCCAGATTAACAATGACAACAACAAGTGTTTGTTAACAATGCATCAATTAAACCATAACAATAATAAATATTCTCAATTTGTAAAAGGTTAGCATCAATGCATCATCAATTAGAAAATTTTCCAATCAATGAATGTGATCACCTATCAACAAAACCTCGTTAGTCAATACCAATACCTTCAAATAAGCCTTTCAAGTAACAATGAACAATTTAGCATTTATAATAACAATGAAATGACCAATTCAGGCCCTCCTTCTAGCATCAATTCTATTGAGTGATAATTTTTCCCAATTGCAAAACCATACTCACTCTCAGGATATTGTTAGAAAACCCTCTCTTGCAAAGAAATTCAAAATTTATCCAAGGTTCTTATTTTCTTAATGTGTGTTTGAATGCTTGTGAAAATATACAAAATGTGTTGAAATACCTTAGAGGTACAAGTAATTGTTAACAAGGGATCTTTGGTTTGGTATTACTTTGATTTGTGATGCTCTTTATTGTTCATGAAAATTGAAATAAATAAAATGTAACATTATTTGTCCTCTATGACCATCTTAGAATGGTTATTTAATTCATTTTATCTCAAAGTTTTTTAAGTAGATTTTATATTCTTTTGTTAAGCAAAAATTTTTAACAAAATTTATCTTCTTTTGTTAAAATTTGTTTGAGCATGAAATAAAATAACTAAATCTGACTTTGAAATGTGAATCCCGAAATGATGATTTAATTCATTTTATCTTCCTTTGTGAAACATATTTTATCTTGCTTTGTTAACAATTTTTGTCTTGCTTTGTTAAATAATTTTTAAAATAGTAGAACCTATGGAGTGCAAGAATTCATTTTGGAACCTTCAAAAATGTCTTAATTAAATATGTCCAAATAATTTGATATGTTAGCATTAAGAAACAAAATTATTTGGATGCTCTAATTACTTCAAAACCCCTATTATTGATTTTTTGTGCAAAACGATATAACATTTTAGGGCTTTGAGTGCTTTATGGAACTTAAATAAAATATATTGAAAAATAAAAGAAAGATACGAAATAATATGGAAACATAGTGCAAAAAAGCAATCAAAGTGAGCTATGGTAAATTAATTCCTCCTATTCTGTAAAAAAAATAATATGGTGAACACTAAAATAAAACTAGGTTAGACCTGCATCCACACAATCTAAATTTGGTTAAGTGCAAGAGTATGAGAAACAAAATCATGCATTTAAAACATTAAATGATGCTATTGTATCCATGCATAAAACATAATCAAATGAACACAATACATGTAGGATAAAATTTACAATAAAACATGTATTCAAAACCTTCTTTCAGCTACATACAAGATGAGAAAAAATTTGTTTGTAGTAGCTTGAAAGCCTTCCAATCCCTCTTCATGCCTCTCTATTCCAAAACATTCTAGCCATTTTTCTGTGTTTGTGTGAGTTTTTAAAACTTTTAATAAGACCCTTTCATTTCATTTCTCCCTTTCACTTGGCTTTGAAATGCCAACTATCATTACTTCACAACTCGTGCTATTTTTCTTCCCCAACGCGTAATGGATATACTTAATGATTTTTATTCCTTAAATATTTCTTTTGTAATGCTTTTATCAAATGAATTTGCTTTCCTTTAAAGGATGGGTTTTCTTTGCACATAAAACAGTGAAAAATAACATCTAGGTGGACAACCCCCTTCGGAGAAGATTTAAGCTCCACGTCAAGGTATTGAACTATTCCCAATCTCTCAAGTATTTCTCATTGATTTATTACTCCTTTCTCATACCGATGGTGGGATGTAACTTTCACCTATAACATGATTATCATTTTAAATATAAATATCCATCCCTTACAGGTCAAATTTTTGTCTTTACCTCATCACGCACAAACATAATATTTTTTCTTCCACCTAAATAAGAACATAACATGTTTCAAACTCCTCTTTCCCGTAACATTTACCAATCAATAGTCTGACCTATTAAGATAATTGCCCATTAATGGATGGGCCTTTACCAACCACTCAATAAAGACCTTATGAAGATATTCATTGAATTAATAGCCTATATTTACCGTGCATGAATGAAAAATCCTATTCAAATTTATACAACCCAATCCTTATTCGTATTACCTTCGGCTGAAGCAAATCATGGAAATATCCAATACTTTCCATGGGGATTAAACACTACACACTCGTCTTGAAAGATCATATTTCATGATCAAAAACTATAAACTATTGGAAGTACCTATTTTAAAATATAGAAAGTACCAGTTCAATGAAACATTAATTTTATCCAACATAGTCATAGATTGTTTATCACTTGTAAAGTAAATTTGGGGTATCACCATTGATTTTAGCATTCTCATTCAACAAAGACTACTACTCCATAACAAGGCTAATTTCATTTATCATCTATAGTTGCAGGTATCATAGAGCACTTGGGGTATTTTGTTCATAACTTTCCAACTCCTTACACAACGTTTCCTTTCAACACTTCATTTATATTATATCATATGACAAGAGATGACGTCGTAGAATTTCATTTATGAACTAACCCGTACACATTACACCAATAAAATCTTACCAAGTAGCATCGAAAGAGTAATTTCTAGTGTAGCATGACTTCCATGAAGTTAAATATCATGACATCAATGATCCCATGAATAAATCTAGCATCGTTTGAATCTTTGCATCTCCCTTTGTAAATAGGTTAGATTGCTCAGCACAGGTGGTGCTTATTAAGGTCACTCAAGGTTTATCATGGATACAATCCTTCTTCTCTACTTTACACCAACTTGGCTTGTCATTACCCCAAACACATTATATCAAGCTCTGCACATTTTTGATGAAGATAAACTCATTTTCTTCTTGGCATCTTTAAGTTGTGAGACTATTTTCATCCTTTTCCACCTCCACTGCTACTTGCAATAGTCTATCCTTCACACCTTGGCCACTGCATTTATGTGTTGCCCAACAAAATTTTTATAGATTCATTCAAAATAGATGAATAACATGGGATTATGGGAAACCTTCGCATCACTGGCATCCACATCCTTAGACATAGTCTTCGACCTAAATAGGTAAAATAAAATGGCACATACGGTAGCCATTATTGCTCCTCAATCATTCCAAAAGGCATATAGAATGAAACACGTGATAACACAACATTATACACAACTCCTCTTCTAATTCACCCTCACATTTGAAGAGAAGATAGAGGTAATCTCGTCTACCATACTAGGTTTCTAAAATATGCATGGTGGGCAACATCGACACCACCTTTGACTCTCCAAGCCTATACGAATCCATGTCGATTGCTGTCATAGCCCTTCTAATGCTTCTTCTTCACTTTTGAAGAGTCAATTTCTAATTGGTGGGAAATTCATATTTCCTTCTCTTAGATGATTGTCATAAGTATTCATATTTGTAGTGTCATATTGTTGGAATATATAGCCATCATCCCATGTAATCGATAAAAGAACGATCAATTCCATCGTGTTGTCCCTCACTACCATCATTGGAGCCTATCATTTTAGTAACCTGTGATAAAACAAGATCACCCAAATTAATAAAATCCAATTGAAATGAAAGCTTTCCAAAATTTGATCTTGAAGCTGAAGCTAGAGCTATGTGGAGAGGCCTTCAAATGACTCAAGACTTAGAAGGCAATTTGATCGTAGAAGGAGACTCTATGCATGTTATAAATCTCCTCAATAATTGGAAAACATCTCCTTGGAGGATTAAAACAATTTTTGAAGAGGCTAGGATCATTTTCCAGGGAAGACAGGACAAAAAAGCCCAACATGTCTTTCGGGAAGCTAACAAAATTGCTGATAAGCTGGCCAATTTGGGTGTCGATAGTGACAGACTTTTCATATGGGAACACGGTGTTCCGAGTGAAGTAGAGGAGCTTATTCAACAAGAATTCCAAGAATGATAGTCGAATTTACCAACAGGGAAGGCACTGTATGTTCGAAGGCTAGGAGTATTCTCGTCTCTTTTTTGAATTGGACTCACAATAAAAATTATTTGAGCTGTCAGTCTTCATGGATGCTGCTTGAAAATACCACAAAGACTAATGAGGACTGTCACATGTCAGATAACATGGCTCCTAGGCGTTTTAGTAATTTGAGGTTGGTTGATAATCACAGGGAAGGAAAGAAACGACAATATAAGACTTCGAACCAAAGCCACGTGGACCATCAGATAGCCACCGCCATAAATCTAGCCAGCAGGTTCACTTCTCCAAGGCTAATTGGCAATATAGTATGTGGTACCAAAGCATGTCATATACGAAAGAAAGCAATTACCAAAGAATTATTAAGAGCAACTGTCAATACAGAGCTTGTGGAAGTTTTTTCAGTACTCTGCTAAGTGTGTCTGTAGCTTTTTGTTTCTCCATTGTCTCAAAGAAGGGATCCGTGTCTATTTATTTTTTGTAATTATGATGCATGTGTATTTTATCGGGGTATACCCAAAATGTTGTATGGGAAGTTTCTTTTTGATAACAGGCTATGTGCCTTACCGTATGTTATGTCTTTGGCAGCATGTAGATTTTACATATATAGGATCCTCAGTAAGGATACGTTCATCAACAGCCTTGGGCTAATTTTTGTAAAATGTTTTGAGTCAACCTGTAAAACCCGGTATTAATGCTATAGTATCTTATCTACCAAAAAAAAAACTTTCCAAAATTAGACTATTAATTAAAGCAAGCCTCAAAAACATATATATATATATATATATTAATTATTTTGAACATCTTATTTTATTTATTTATTTATTTTATATGTAGATAATAAAAAATGATAATGTTCTTATTTTATAAATAAAACAACTACAAAGTAAGAACATTTTATTATTCTTATTATTATTATTATAATTATTATTATATATATAATCATATTTCTCTTCTTTTATCTTCACTTTATTATACTTTCATTGATCCTTGGATAGCCAATGAACTGGATTCAAAAAACTGACTTGATAGGAAACCTTAAACAAAGCTCACATACCACCAAAAGAGTGCCTATAGCACTCAAAATGGGACTATAAAATGGCCAATTCATCCAACAATCAAAACAAATGATCAAACATCAACACCAAAATTCAAATGGCTCCCCAAAATTTGGAGTGTGTTATGCGATAGTCACAACAGTTACAACCAAGAAGAATATTAGGTTATAACTTTACTTTGAATTGCACTACTAATTCAAGACACAATACAGAGTTCACTTGCTAACATCATCCATAATCTAATTAGGGTGGCACTCAAAGGTTATTAAGTGACATTAATACACAAGTTCATTCTTACTATAAGCAAGATATCATAACATTTTAATCATCCTTAGGGTTCATTCCCCTTTAGAATCTAGCAAGCAAGAATTATGGATCTTCCTAACTTTAACCCAAAGCTTGAATAAAAAGACATCCAAATACTTAAGAACATTAAGAAGATCTATACCCTCATACCTAGAGCTCTGATACCATATGCAACGACCCAAAAACTAGCTAAAAGAAACAAGAAAACAATTTTTTTAATCATTCTTTCGAGATTCAACATAAATGGATCTCCTTCCCCAAAAGTCGACAAGAAACTTCCATCCACATGAACGCGTAAGCTCAAAACGTTCCATTAATTTCAAGTAATAAATTTCTTTTATTTTTAAATATTCTTTAAAAATATTAAAATTATTTAAATAAAAGTTCTATTTCTATTTAAATAAAGTATCTATTATTTTTAAATGAAATTATATTATCATTTAAATAAATATTTTATTACCTATTTAAATGAAATTCCATTATCATTTAAACTAAGATTTTATTATTCATTTGAATGAAATTCATTCATCATTTAAATTAATAACTTTATATATATATATATACTTAAAAACATAAAAGGGTTATTTTATCAAATACTAACATCATGCTATTCTTTAAAATATTTAAGCAACACAAGGAGTTTTAAAGGCAACCAACTTATGCATATTTTCTCAAAACCAATGATGCAACAAAGTGATGAAGTAAAAGACAACCAATTATATGCAACAAGCAAAGTGGGAATATTTCCATCAACCTAGTCACCCATCTTAGTCGAAGAATTTATAATAGCTACTAGTTTTTCAATTGCAACTCTAGCTAGCTTATTAATCGATGATTATCCCAAAATCAATGTTGCATACCTATATGAGTGTATCCATCCATGTTATCTTGAGTCATTGTAATCATCACTTCCCCTATTCCAAGTACCCCATTTTTGGTGGACAATTCTATTTCTTCCACCTCACGAGAGTACCTAATCCTACACATTGACAATATATTGGCAGTACCATGTTCTTCAGAAATGACTAAATCTAAACATTGCATAGTCATTAATTTGAAGCAAAACTAAGTATCAAATTTCAATTGATCATCACATAGTTTCTCATATCAAAAGGACTTCCAAGGAGGGTCATGACAAGATTATTTCATTTGGTTTTCATCTAGGCATCTTCCTCTAGGTCATAATATCTAGGTCACCTTATACTTCACCTACAATTTTTATCTTTGTATTAGTGTCGTTGGGTTCGTATTACCTCTATATTGCCTCTATGGATTATTGTATCTAGGCTATCAACACCTTTGGGTCAACCATTAGATCAATAATTTACACCATAAAAATAAAGCAATAATGAAACACAATGATTTGAACAAGATAAGATAAACATATCCTTTTATATATTTATGCTCATATTTTCAAGGTGTTACAATAATATCCCCTCTTAGGGGATGCTACCAATGATACAATGATTACAATGCATATATCAAGATGAGGGCTCTAGGTGAAATATCAAAAATATTCATCTTAGTGTAGTTTGTGGGGAGGAGATTTTTCAGGACCACTACATGAGAATTGTATCCAAGATCTTTCACTATCCTTGTACCTATAACTTGCACACAAAGGAATAATAGAAAATAAATATCATGTGCAAGGCCCACCGAAGTTGGACTTGTATTCAATCAAAAAGCATGAAATGGAGAAAAAGCAAATGCTTGTATGTAATAAATGAGATCTAAATTAATGTAAAGTAATTAAATGAGCAAATCTAATATTAAGTGTAATGAAAATTGGAAAAATGATCACCTAATCATGACCATCTCGGGTCAATATGGTTTCATATATAGACCATCTCGGTGTGAGACGATTATTGTTATAGACCTATGTTTCTATGTTGCCACGCTTGAGCAACATTTGAGATGACCTAGGGATGTATTGTTGATGAATTCTAATGATGGGGAAGGGAATTAGTGGGTTTGAGCGAGCATCAAAGCAAGGGTATTGGTTATGAGAGGTAAGAAAGCATAGTGTTCAATCTTGTATGGTAGTCTAGCAGTATAGTCTTAGGAGTGTAAAAACTTGGAAGATTAATTTTGGTAACACTTCATTGTACAAATTTGAGGGTTAAGGATCTTTAAAATTGAGGAGTGAGTACCAATTTATAAACCTCTTGGCTAGAGGCTAAATGTGGCTAGGGTAACCTGCATGAAAAAGTAAATGCACGACTCTAATTGTATCTGATTTGATAAAATTATTTCATGTAGGGAGTTCGACATCAGTGCAAATTTATGCATGGAGTTAACAAGCAATTTCGGTTATCTATTATTATTTTTATCTTTTTAATTTTATCTTTACTTGACCATCTTGGGTTGAGACGGTCCCAACATTGAGGCCATCTTGGGTCGATATGGTCATGATTCCCATAGGAAAAGGTGTCTATTTATGGTGAAAACCACTAAATTAGCCTTGAGACTACCCAAGGTGGACTGTATGAGCTAAAGAGGAGGTATTCTAGGAGTCTCCTCAATATGATGCATTTTACGTGTCTACACAACCATTGGTCCACAACCTCTAAAAACTCATCCACATACTTTGAGTATTCCAAATAAGTATTCATTTGTAGGATGTTCATCACTATAGGTCTTTAATCATTATGCATTGGATTCTTATCACTTATCTCAAATTTTCAAATACTTTTCATCATGGGAAAACTTATTCTTCTTCATTTAAAAAATATATATTCTTTTATAGAAACCACACTACATTTATTTTGTCTTATTACATTCACACACATTCACCCAACCACAATTCATTTACATTTGATTATTTCTTCTCTCTTTACATTAACAATTTGAGAATGATTAACATCTCCAAAAATCACACGAGGATGAAGATTCCAAACATTTTTTTGATGCATATCATGTTCTTCCACACTATTTATAACTTCTTACTTTATTTTATTCTCATGGATTTTGTATTACATATTCTTGATACAAATTTGGAATCACTAGTCCTTGTCATAATTTTGTCATCACTTATCACATATTTGGTGTTACTTATTTTTTATTGACTTTTATTTTCATCTTTTGTATAAGTTTCCATTTTCTCAAAACTTCTTGACCTATATATCCAATGCATTCATTCTTTGGCCATATACTTGGTATAATGGGTTCTTTCACACTTTGTCCATTTCTTTTCAAACCTATACCATTGTATCCCTTTCTTATCAACAATTTTGATCCAATACCCTTTTGGATGCTTTTATAAATATATAAATTCTTTATCAACATTCGTATCTCTATTAATATTATTAAAACGTTGACCTTATTTATCTCTACTTTGATCTCTATCAATATTCAAACACCCAATTTTCTTATTTTTATTGTGGTATTTATCATTATCACCATAGAAATTCCCAAAAAATTCACACTTATATCTATTAGTACAATAAAACGATCACAATATTCTTCTTCAATAAAAACACTACTTTCATTATCAATATGTTCTTCAACAAGTTGACATAATATTACCTTATTAATGGCCAATACAATCACATTCGACACATTCCTTATATTTTTTTAACAACCTTTATATCATAGGTTTCACATGCTATATCTTTTTCTTATAGAATATCCCTGGTATCACAACACACATTTGCTTTCATGGGCTCCAAATCACAAGTATCAGAACAATAATGTATGATTACAAGCCTTAAATTATTTTTACCATACACAACATTTGTCCTTTGTATAATACCTCTTATTTCACAAAAAAAAAAAAATTCCATCATAAACTTGAGTTTAATAATGTGCAAATCACTAGTATCACAAGTAAGTTTCATCGTTTGCATAAGATCACATGTATTACAACAACTATATATCATCATAGGTATCAAATCATATCACAATTGATGTCAATCTTCTAAAGAAGATCATTTGTGTCACAACATATATTTCTCATCAAGGGATTGTCTTTCAACCTTTCAACTATTTCTTCTTGCTTTTTTACTTCAATTGAAAAATATTAAGAGCAAATAATGATGCACATATAATTTTGGCTATATGAGTAGGCATTGTAACAACTTTTTTATCATAGTCATATACTTTATCAAGAATAAGAATTATATAAGTTGTAAGTGTCATGAAAGTATCATCATAAACCTCTTTCAAGATTGAATGTAAGTATTTAGTACCATCAACTATTTTGGAAATAGTGTGTATCCATCATTGAAGTATGTCATAAAGATCTCCATCTTATTGTAAATAAATATTTTCAGCTTGTTTCTTTGTTCCTTCACTTGCTTTTGATGATCATGTACTATCTTCTAGTGAGTTACACTTGTAAATGTTTACTTGATTTCTTTTTTCCTTTCCCATGTTATGTTTATTCTTGAGAGAATTTGGTGGCTATGTTATCTTGACTCAATAGACAAACTCTTCTTTTTTTATTCTTTACTTTTGAAAAATGTGGAGACTTGAATAGTAGAAATTCTATGCGTAAATTTTCTAGGTAATTTGGTGAGGGTTCCTTATATCTCCAAACAGTTCCCTTTTCTATATATCACAAGTTCTATATACCAAGCCTTTCAATGTACCCACCCTTTCTATATACTTATTGATACATGAAAGAATCTAGTCTGCTCTATATATGTGATCATACACAAGAGAGACCTTAAGGTACATGAAAGAATTTGGTACATGATACCAAGGTTATATGTGAAAAGGATTCATCTTGTCTTTGATACCTACTTAAAATGACCTCCTCATATGAAGGGCATGGCTAAGAATAAACTATAAGAGTCTTAATTTCATATTTTAAGTAGAGCAACAATGGAAAATAGGGTGAATAATGGAGTAAAAAATTTGGTTTTTCCTTATGAATCCATAATGGTTTATAAGGATAGACCCTAGGAATTTTTGTGGTAGCTAATTTAGGCATTAAGTGAAAGAGGCTAGTCACAATAGTATCATCTATAAATAACTATTAGGCGTATTATATATACTGAATACTACTTCAAACCACAAGGTTTGATAAAGTTTTGGTTCTATTATGAACAAATTTGAAAGGGTGCACCTTGTAAAGAAATTCATTCTTTACTATACCATTTAATTTTCTTTACATCTCTTTACTAAAGAATTGGCTTTACAATATACAATATATTCTATACAACTTATATCTCCTATTACTTGAAAAATAAATATTATTTTCTATAGTTTGATTGAGACTATAAAAAAATATATCTTTTATGCTTCATCTCTTCCTAATGATATTTTTCAAATTCATAAATATGTGTCTTCTTATTATTATAACATTTCTATTTACCTTTAAAAAAATCCTTCAAAACATGATTTAAAAAAAATGCCCAAGGGATTTGAACTTGGATTGATCATTATCCACTCCTCCAAGCACACTAACCACTTTGATGTCTTGCTATCTCAAATATAAAATAATTCAACATCCCAAATGGTGTAATAAACCTAAAGAAGAATATTTTGAAATGTCTTTATTTGTAGTCTTCAAAAGTTGGTGATTTTTGAAGTGACAAAAAATTTGTAGTCTTTGAAAGAGTTCGAGGGTGCCAAGATTGTGTAGTCTCTAGTAACTTGTTGATGTAGAGTGTCAAATTTCTATAGTCTCTGATCAAAGAAGTGAAAGTTGGTTTACGTGGTTTGGCTCATGATGCCAGTGCTAGTTTACGTGGTTTATCTCATGATGTTGGTATTAGTTTATGTGGTTTAACTCATTATTTTGTTGGAAAACTTGGAGCACCAATAATTCATAAGAGACTTTTTTTACAAATGTAGAATATTGTGGTTCCATTGAACCACACTCAAAAAATTCTTTTTGACAAGTATAAACAAGAATATACTCACGAAGCATAAATATTTACCTAAGTTTATGAGAAATAGTGTCTCATCAAGCAAAAATAAGAAAAGAGGTAATTGTTTCCTCCATATTGAATTAAATTTGGAATATTTAACAATTTTCAATACTCCCTCATAAGGGAATATTCTAAAACCTTTTTTCTTCAAAATTATTAAATGATTTAAAAAAGGTATTGCATGACCCTACTTGGGTCGTCCATCTTTGCACTTGCTTTTATTTTACATATTAAAAAAAACATTTATGTGGGCTCCTCAATGCATTTTCAAGCCTCACATGCCATGGGCCATCCCCATGATGCAATTAAAAGAATTAATATTCTCAATTTAGCCATATTATCATCCATTTTTCATGGGCATTGAGCCTTTTTTATCCGCCCTTGAGCAATGTGCTCTCCTTCATGTGGGTAGTGCACTCCTGAGAATATTTAAAAAATTACATGGCTACGGTTTCACTTACAAAATGCGAATTTAAAAAAATAAAATAACCATCCCACTTATGCTTAGAAAGCTCGATAAAGGTAAAATTTCTATGCACTCAAAACGAAGAACGCATGTTGTGAAACTATGATGTGGTAATTTCCATATGAGTAGTGAAACTATCTACATGGACAATGTGAGAACATACTCTTTGGTCCACCACACGTGATATGTTGGCTCCTTCCAGTCATGGGGAGCACCATGTGATCTTTGAAAAGGGCATTGAAGACATTGGGTTGCATTAGTAGATCATATATAGGATGCGGTAAGAGTAGGATGGATGGTCATTATCCAGACTATGAGTTAGAATATTAGAATAGTAGCTCAAAACATGAGGCTAAAATAGTAGTGTAGGGCTAGACATGGAGTTGTTTTTGTTCGGCAAGAAAATACCTATGACTGCAATGCAAGGGGTGCTACTCTAGGCTATAATGGGTTGTAGTGGAATGTAAGGGGTTGTTGTGGACCTGTTGGAGGCCTCTAGGGCCTTTAAGGACATCTAAGGGCCTATTGTGGGCTTATTGTGGGTTTGTTGTGGGCTTGTTGTGGGCCTATTGGGGGCCTTTGTGGGTCTGTTGTGGGCCTTTATGGGTCTACTAGGGGGCCAAATTGTAGTGACTCAATGTGGTGGGAAGCTTCAGGAGTTTTCTTATGTGCAAGGGAAAGGTATTATTACCTCTTACTCTTAATTGCCTATACCAATGATTTTACTTCAAATTTGGATTGATAAAAAATATCTAGTTTTGAAAATCTAGAAAGCGGTTGCACAATAATATATGACAAAAGTGAGGCTATAGAAAAATTTAAAGGTAAACTAGTGAGCAAGATCGAACAACTTGAAGTGGGAAAGTTATAGCAACACGGTTCAATTATCAGGCACCATCAATAATTTGGTTAAATTGATGATGATGAAGAATCGTGGCTCTCTCCCTCATAGAAAATAGGAAGAGAAAATTACTAACATTGTTGTCCACTTATTGATAAAACTTCTACATACAGATATTAGGGTAAACATAGCCATTGACCTTTAGGAGGATCTCCTTGGTTAGCAAATATTTTAGTCTATATGGTGTTTCTAGGTTGTGGACATAATCACCCATGTATCTACACCATACACCTTGAATGAAAAATAGGCTACAAATCCCCTTAGGATCAATAACAACAATAGCCACGTTGTAAAAATGATAGATCTAGGGCTTGTGTAGCCCTCTACATAGAGGAAAAACTATTGTCTAGATTAAATAAATGGTCATATTCATGGATCCATGCATTGAAGCTTCACGTGCAACCATTAATACAATATTCCTTTGCTTCATCAACAATATTTGTTTTATAACCAAGATCGATGTATAAATCGTAGGGTTAGAGCATACTAAAAATTTATAGTGAAGAGAGGAATTTACCATCTCCAATGGAGGAAGGAGAGAATTTCCAAAGAGGTAATTCCCCTCTCAAGAATTTTAAGATAGGAAAGAGATGTGTATTATTGAAGAATGAGTATATATATAGCAAAAGAAGAGGCATTAGGATTTGTAGAGAGGAAAATTCTAACCCTAACCCTAATCATGAAAGTGCATAGGTAAAGTGCACATTAAAATATTCTAACAAAAAAAGTGTTGCTAGAGATACCCCCTAATTTGACCATATTAAAGATACAATCACAATGAGTTGGGTCTCTTATAAGGGTACTAACACATCTGATACTCTTTTTTCTTTTTCTTTTAAATCTATTTTAAAGAATTGAAATATTAATAGTGAACTAATGTGGGTGAGAGCTGAGGAGTTATCCCAAAATCCTCGTTTGGCTAGGATTCAAGAGCATATGGAGTAGCATATTGGGAAGAAGGTTGCAAATTATATGTGGTAGGATATAAATATCAACAGGTGGAAACACATCAGAGTACAGGGTTTTGAAGCGGAGTCTGAAGAGCTTTATAACATTTTAACTCAACAAACTATTCCCTCTAGAGAGGATGAAGATCACATTGTTTGGGCTAAGACTGAAAGTGGTGACTTCACAGTTAAGTCTGCCTATAATTTGCTTCTCAATGTGGAAGGTCAACAATTTCAATCGAGTTTGGTTTGGATCAAAGGCTTAATTCCTAAAATATCCTTTTTTCCATGGTTGGTGATTCAAGGAAAAATCCTCACTATGGACAATATGTTATCCAAAGGTATGGTTATTGCTAACCGTTGCTACATGTGCAGGGCAGGATGGGATACAACCCAACACTTGTTTTTGGAGCATCCGGTAGTAGAGTCCATCCTAGATGAACTTTTCCAAGCCTTTAGGATCTCGTGGGTTAAGCCTGCTCTTATATCCGAAGTGTTCCATCAATGGCCTCAACCCTTTGTTAGCCTAAAACTTAAGTACCTATGGAAAATCTGTTGGCATCATTTTCTCTTTGCATATTTGGCTAGAAAGGAACCATAGAGCCTTTAAGGATACCATTCACAACCCAAAAACCATCCTCAACAGGATTATTGTCTTTGCGAAAGAAAACCTTAGCACCTTAGTGGATGAGAACTACTCAATTCCTCCCCAAGAAAAACAATTAGCTCGGGCCTTAGGTATTGAAGATAAACCTTCCATTCCTTTGCCCAATCCCAGAAATGGGATTCCTTGGGAGCCACCCCCCAGGGTTGGTTTAAACTAAATTTTGATGGTGCAGCCAAGGAGAACCCGGGAAGAGCTGGAGTTGGAGGAATAATCAGGGATCATCAAGGAAATATGGTCAAGGCCTTCACTGAACCATTGGGAATCAGAACTAATAACAAAGCAGAAGCTAGAGCCCTTTGGAGAGGGTTGCAAGTAGCCCAAGCAACTCAAGGTAACTTAATGATTGAAGGTGATTCGATAAACATCATCAACCTATTAACCAATGGAAAAAAACCTCCATGGAGAATCGAGGGAGTCATCCATGAAGTGAGGATCCTTTTTGCGGCAAGACAGAACAGGAGGGCTCGTCACGTGTATCGTGAGGCCAACAGGTCAGCTGACAAATTAGCCAACATAGGTGTTGACGTTGATAGTTTGGTGACATGGACACAAGGTGTGCCACGTGAAGTGGAAAACATTATTAGTCATGAAAATAAACCTATCCGTTAAGGAGAAATATGAATGGGTGTTCTTTCCCCATGGAGTTGGTAATAACTATGGGGTTTCCCTCTAAATCATACCAAATTGGAAATGAAGGTAACAAGGTGTAAGCCTTGGAGGATTTCGACAGAGAATAGGAAATGGGCAAGCAACAGGTTTCACAAGTGCAAAGTTCAAAACTTCAATCTCCTGTCAATGTAAGTAATGTTTACAGTTATGTTTGGGTTTGGGTGTGCCTTGTTAGTAAGGTGTTGTAAGGGATTCAACACAAGTTATTGTAAGAAAGTTTCAAGGATGACTAGGATCTACAATATTAGCAGAAGGCTGGCTATTGTAATAGGTTTTGGGTTAACCTGCAAAACCCGGTAATTAATGAAGACTTTTATTTACCAAAAAAAAAAAAATTACATAAGGACTCGCCAAAATATTAAACCAAAAAAATTGACAAAATTCTACCAAGCAACAAGAAGTAAAACTTGTTGTCAAATGTTCTAAAAATGGTTTGCATGCCCTTGTAAAATTATAGTAAAAATAGTAGTAACTGAGTAATATACAATGTAAATATTTATTGAGAACAATAATTTAGATTTAATGTATAAAAAAAAAATGTAAATAACATATTCCACATTACAAATCAACACAAATCCTAGCCACTTAGAAAGGGGGGAGTCTCTTAGATGCAAAAAAATTGACTAAGATTTGAATATGAAAGATGATTCCAACTACAACACAACTCTTTTTATATATAGCTTAAATAAACATTAACCTTAACCCTAATGTTCAAGGGTCAACCACCTTAACCTAGAATTCAAATTAATAAATATAAAGATAGTTGACATGGCTATATTGGAGTAGGTACACTTTGGAACAATCTAAATCTTAATACAAATCAAAAAGAAAAATAACCCCAAATTCAAGAAGTCGGTGTAAATAAAAGAATGATTACAAAAACCACTAAAAGTTATAAGATACAGTGATGTGTCAAATAAAGTGATGAGTTGTCTTTAACAAATCAAGAAAAACAAAGGGAAACACATTATTTTTTAAAGAACAAGTTGAAGAAAATAACATATTTTAAAAGCATAAATACAACACAATTTTTATTTCTCTAGTCTAGGATAAGTATTAGTCATTTATGCTTCTCCATAAAATTCATTAAAATATGTACATGAAATAATGTAGTCCATTATAATTACTTTAAAAAATTGTATATCTATTAAAATCTAACATATTTTTAGAAGCACAAGAGTTTGTTGGCTCAATTCAATCTATTATCAAGGCTACTAGCATATAACATTCAAGTTGATTTGATTCCTTTTGTTTTGGACATGACTATACCTTAAGATTCTATCAACTAGTTATTTTAAATAACTTGAGAAAAATATACTTTGTTGTGGTGACCATTTTATCGTTGATTGTTCGTTTAATGAATTCAATTCTCAAGTTACTTCCATAGAGTGAAACAACTTAATTAGAAATTTCCACTGATATATGATTTACACTATCTTATAAATCATTAGATAAAATTCTTTGAGATGAGAAACAACATTCATAAAAAAATTATTTAGGACTAGAACATATAAATATAGCCCTCTTCGAATAATTATGTACCATTTTTCATTACTTATAAGAGAACTATATATGTAACTCTCGATGACCATAATCATCTCATTATTTTTGATGAGCCTTGGAACTAAGACATGGAATAAATAATAATTTTTTATAGTTATCAAGGATCAATTATATTTGGAGAAAATTTTAAAAAGTTTCATATCCACATAAACAAACTCCTCAAGTACGATGATTTTGTTAGAATTTCCCAAGAATTGACATGCAAAGCATTACAACAACTGTGAAGAGAAGAGTAGAACTGATTAATTATTCCATGGATTTTGTATAAATAGCAAAGTTGATAATTGAGAGCCATCAGATTACAACTCAATAAATATGAACTAGTCTAAACTGAGAGTTCACCTGAATCAGGGAAGAGTGGTAACTCAAGTAAGTATATCCTAGTAGAACTTAAAAGAATAAATATTTATTCTAACACCCCCCCTTAAGTGATACTAGAGATGAATGTAACAAATGAGTCCTGGCAACAGGGCCTGATGAGGTACTCATGTACAATGATTTTTATTAAAGAGATGGTAAAAAAACCACATGGGAAAAACCATCTTTCAAAAAAGAAAAAGAAGAGGCATGTCTTCGAATGGTGAAGATTGTCCTCATTGAACATTCAAAAAAAGGAAATGAGTCATGGAAACTGGGCCTGATGAGGTACTCATGTACAATGTTATTACATATATGATATATGGTGAAAAAACCACATGGAAAAAACCATCTACCTAGAAGGAAAAAAAAAACTACAAGAAGAAAGGAGAGTTGAAGACCTTTGTGCACCCTTCTAATGCATCTTCCTTACCCTCTCACAACTAAATATAATACACAGAAGGAAAGGATATAGTGAAGATGCCTACAATTTGATTTTATGTGGGAATATAGTTCAACTATATTTCCCCTCTTCGAATATGTTGTCGAATGAAGTGCATGTGAATTTCAATGTGCTTGGTCCCCTGATGCTCAACTGGATTGCGGGCAATATGAATTGTGATCTTTATTACACCAAAGAGTAATAGGTTTGTCATGGAAAAAATCAAATTCTCTTAGTATCTTATGAAGCCAAAGAGCTTCTTGACTGGCCAAAAATGTTGCCCTATGTTCAGCCCCTGTAGATGATAATGCTACTACTACTTGTTTTTTGCATGACCAATCAATAGGTGAGGAACCAAGACAAAAGACATAGCCAGAAGTTGAACATTTGTCTTCTACTAAATCTGCCCAATCAAAATCTGTGTAACCAATGATATCCATGGATTTTCCTTCATATAAGAGCCCAAAGTGAGGAGTTCCTTGCAAGTAGCGTAGGATTATTTTTGCTACACATTGACAATTCTATAGCCTCACTAAAAAATTATTTATATATTTCTCTTTCTTTTTATAGTATCTACAAGATACATTCAACTTATTTTAATACTTATATGTGATCTTGGGTTACTAAGCCCTAATATTTATCGAATTGACATCCTTTGCATGATCTTATTATTGCTAAGGAACACAAAAAATCTTTTAGAAACTTGAAAGTTAATAAGAAAATAAAAAAGATCATTGAGGTTTAAAGTAACATGTTCCTTCATCTAGATATGAGAGACATCAATCACTAGTCCAATAATATGAAATGTTGAAGATTTATTAGCAAAGAAAATCTTGAACATATTTTGCATCATCCTTCCCTTTACCCCTCAAAGATGCAATATATATTTGTAAAACCTTGAATCATGAAATATAATCTTCAACAATATCAAAATAAATTATCTTAAGGTAAGATATCTCCAACTCTATTTTTTATATTTTTTGGCATTAACCTTTCCAAAAAAAATCTTTAGTTAGGTCCATGCTTTGGTGGGATTGCTTTCCTTTTTTTTTAATTAAAGTATGTTAGGTTCAACACCATTAAAAATAGACTCAAGGACTACTCCTTATGACTAAAATATTTTTTAATAATGCACACAAATATGTATCACACTGTGGAGAGGACATTTTCCCTCTCCTTGTTCCTGAGGATCACTTTTTTCTTGTCTCATAAGATAATGCTCTGATTTATGAAAATTAGATTTGATTTGGTCTAGTTGCAGATCTACCATAGAGGAGGTGTCTGGTCTTGTAATGTATATTATTCCTTGCTAGGAAAAGGACACTAATGTCTACTAAGTTTTCAATTAACTATATTCAAAGTCTCCTATGGTATAATATCCATCAAAGTATGCACATCCAATTCTATAGCATTAAGTTACAAAGTATGTCTCATGATTTGGATAGGGTGGAATCCATGGTTCTCAATATCAATGAGGATGTTAAATAAATTGTGGAGAAAGGGGGTCTTCTAAAATATTTGAAGAGGTTTAATGGCCATGATAGAGGCATCTCTCTTCAAATGCCACAATAATGGAAGGATGGGAATGCCAGAGTGAATGGGCTAAATGTCCAAATCTCAATATTATTCTTAGCTTAAGTCAATGATATTCTATTAATGAGAGTTTACATGAATAGTGAGAAACACTCCCTTGTAAAGGAATTAAATATTTTCTAGGAGATGGTGAAGAATCAAATAAATCATAGAATGGGATCCTTTAGAACTCTCTGGCATAGAGTTATGGTTGTGATAATGGAATACATTACTACTAAAAGTAACACTAAAAATGTTAGATGTTTTCATTTTGTGTTCCTGAATCAGCTTCATCACAGGAAAAAGTTGAATATCCATGCATTTCTATTCCAATAATTAGATAAAACTATAATCCACACTAAGAAATGCGACTCTACAAACTTATTTCACCAAGGTCTCATAAAGATAAATTTTGATTTCATGGTAAAAAAAGGAGGCAAAATAGAGGACTTTAACAAGGTGTTAAGCAATGCTTTGGTGGAAGACCCTAGCGTTGAGGTTTTCCCTTCAATATCTAAGAACTATTCTTGGAATACTCCTTCCCTCTTGATTCTAAAGCCACCCTCGAGGTCAAGGTTTCAAAGCTAAAGAAGGAGAAAGGTGTTGCAGTTGATCTTTCTAAAAAATTCAAAGATAGTGAACATATGAATAGGCATTGTATGAGAGCCAAGAAAACAAATAGCAAGAAGATAACCCTCTATATCCTTGACTCTCAAGACTCTGAGGACTCATCCTCGCTCATCAAGAAGAAATCCAAGACATCCAAGGTGGCATCAGTAGGCAAATTGATAATCCCAGCCTTTCCACAAGACCCCCTTAGCCAAGTTTTACAAGTGTTTTATGAAGGGCATGTTGAGATCTCTAAGCACTCCGCAAATGGATATCTCCTTTTCCAATGAGATTGATATATTAATATAATAGAATAAGTGGAATCAAAAGGAATCTAAGTTGGAGAAGGATCATGTTTTAGATGATGTTATGGAGGATTTAGGGGTTGTCTTGGTTATCTCAATCCTCCTGTTCTCCTATTTCTCTCTTCTACTTTCTCATGTTCTCTAGTTTGTCTTTTGAATGGTTTTTTTTCTCCTTGGTGGGGACAATTTTAGTTAGTTTTTTTAGTAATCTCTTTGGTTTTTTTCTTCTTTTGTAAAGGTTTGGAGATCCTTTCAAAACCCTTTCTTTTATCTAATCATTAAAACAAATGTATCCTAATTTTTTACCATTTCATATTTATTATTAGAGTATTCAATCATACATAAATTTTATACTATCATACATTTTATATGACCAAATACAATTTAAATTTGTATGATCAAACAATTCATGCTTAGCCATATAGACAATATATAGCTAAACATGTTTACCTAAGAAAAGTGATGTAAGTAGCATAACCCTATCATTTAAATCCTATTACACTACTTGTAATCCTCTTAGAGCTTTGTTTAACCATAGTAAATGTTATTTCCAACATACCTATTAGCTAGTATCCCATGAGACTTCCTCCATTTAACCAACTAGCCAATTGGAAAACATCCATGGGCAAGTGATCCTATCTTGAGAATTCTAGTTAGGGCTTCTATCCTTATAGAGATTTACTTTTTAGTTGCATTCCATATTGATTTTTGTTTAAATTTTATTATTTTCATGGGTGAAATAAGAGGTTTTTGGCTACTACTTTTGTGTTTTCAAGGCTAAAACAATTATTAGGTTAAAAATTTTAAATAATTTGCCTAGACTTCATTGCATTGCTTGTTAATTTTCAAAATTAAAAAATTGCTCTTCAAATGTTAATGTTTGAATCATAAAATTATTATTAGGATATTTAAATGAATTTAAAGTATTTGCTTATATTTCATTGCATTGTTTATTATTTTCTAGAATCACAAACATTTTTACAACACTCAAACAAATTATGAAATGCAAAAAAATTCAAACCCTTTAAAAGAAATTATGAAACCCAATTGTATTGAAACTATTTAGAGTGTTGAGAAATAAATTACAAAGTCTCCAAAAATAAATTATTCTTTTTAAAATCCCATTTTTGTGATAGGGCACCTTATTATATAAAAGGAAGCTTTTTTGCTTGTTAAGCAAACCTAATTCATTTGAGACTTATTTTAATTTTTCTTTTTTGAGCTTCTTTCTTATATCACACATCTCAAACAAAGCTCTCCTTAACATATCTAGGATGACCTTGAGCTCTAATTAACACTCCAAATAGAAATGATTGTTAGCCAATAAACCCTCATAAAAGGAAGCATAGTATCCTGCTTGATAATATCCTTTGGTAAGATTTTCTTTTTTAACCAGCCTTCATTAAAGCTCCATGGATTTTATTTCTTAATAAGGCTCTACTTGATCATATTGATGGGAAATATTAATCACTTACATAAGTTTCAAGCCTCTATATTAAAAAACTTGTAGTTATTGGAGTGTGTGAACTGTGTGTAATTGAATACTTGGTGCTTTTTTTTTGCATGAAATTCTTGGAGTGTGTAGGCATTTAAATACCTGGTCCTTCTTTGTTGCATTTTGTAATAAAAATGGACACACACAATTTAAAGAAACATGCTAGTTGTGTCACACTTGGTTACTATTTACAAATTAATTTTCATAATTCTATATGGTACTAAAATTGTAATATTGATTTATCTTTGGTTGGAGAGATTGTTTATCATTTAATTTATTATTTTTGATGTCATGAAGCCTATTTATTAGGATGTTTCAAATACATTGTAAATTTATATTGGTACTAATTTGGGTCTTTTTTATTATTGTTGATTTTTTTATTATTAAATCAAACCATTGCAAATCTTATTAAAATAATATATAATTTTAACCTTCACACAAATGAGTTAAACTCTTCTATATACTTAGGTTACACTTTTTCCATAAACATTTTAGTTTAAACTCCTAATTCTTTTATGGGTTAACACTTGTGTAATCATTTTTTTTTTTTTTTAAATCCTTATTTTTTTATATTTTTGGAGGTTTTATTTATCATGACTTCACCTAAGGTTATTTCCCTTCTCTAATTCTTGGTTACAAGTCATTTTCTCATAATTTAATTTTTCAAGCTTACTCATGTAATTTGTCCTCTAGATTATCCTTATATAAAAGGATAATTTTATTTTTGAACATATAAACAGATCTAAGTTATTAATAACTAATAGTATAAATGGTCTTGAAATATATTGCATTGTAGACATTATAAGAGACCAACATACAACTTGCAATTATTCTTATGCTTACCTTCCAAGCATATATGAATAAACGGAAAATAACCCAAGGAAAGCATTCTTGTCAAAAGACATTGACCTTAAAAGTTAGTGCCCTTCAAGGTTAGTACAATATCTTATTTATATCTCTTCATTCTATTCATGTAATTGTTTTTTCTTATTTTATTATATCTTATTACAATGGTAGTACTTTATGTGATTTATCCTTATGAGTGGGTCTATGTCATATCTGTAATTACATCTTAGATATATTTGTATGGATCCTAATATTTATGAGAACAATATATTTTCAAACATATTTAAAAATCCCAAGTACGACCAAATAAATCAAGATAGCTTTCAAAATCATGTCAAGGAACAATATAGTTAGAAAATCAAAGAAATTAATAAGATTTGTGACATATTAAGAGTCACAAGTAAAAAAAAGCCAAACATATTTACAAAATATAAATATAATAAAGTCTTCTATGATTGTGATAAGGATAGAGAGGTAGAGATCAATGCAAGCGTCCCTCTTCCCCATCCCAAAGATAAAAATTATATTGAGATTCATCCAAAAAAAAATTAAAAATCTTATAAAAAATTCAAAATCATGAACACATCATGTTATAGTCTTGAATCAAATGGTTATAGAAACTTGACTACGAGTGAAAACAATAATAAATACCACACCCACCTATTAATCATATACTAATTATTATTTTTAATGTAAATATCTATCTCAATCATGAGAAAAACAAATGTTAATTATCAATCTCAAGTAGTTCATAAAACCATAGAAGAATCATTAAATACAAGCTTATCCTTGCTTATCTTACCAAATAAGAACAAGAACTATTGCTTTGAAAGTTAAAAAGAAGAAATCCTAAAAGTAGACTTCCCATGATTGAAAAAGTTAAAATAATAAATTCAATGTTTGAACATCTTACAAAGGGTAAACAATAAAAATATTTTATAGAATACAATGAAATAAGTTAAAGTAGTTGTAGTGAATCCTCAATACACTCAAATATTCATCTAAAAAATAAAATCGTAAGTTGAGGGGGAAACAAGCAAGCATTTAAAAAGGGAGGAATCAAACAAAGCATAGATAAAAAGCTTTGACCAAAAGTTCCAAAATAGTAAAAGAAAAATATGAAGTCTAAGAAGGCACAAGCTCAAAAGTCAAATATTTTGAAACTTTTGACCAAATATGGGAAGTAAATATTTCAATGTAGAGGTTTTGTTGCCAAGAGTTCTTAAGTCAAAAAACCATTAATGTCAAATGGTTAAAGAAAAACTTCTAAAGGTTGGAACCATCTATACTCTAAAAATCAAGGGAAATATATTATGAAACCCCCATGATGGTCCTATGGCCCCAAAATCCCCTAACTAGGATCACGAACCTAGACCTTGCACATTTTGTTGAGGTGTACAATATTTTAGAAGTACAATCATTTCCTACATAATATTATAGCATATCTTTTAGAAAGTATATATTGAAGACAACAACATCTAAAGCATTCAATACAAAATTCTTTCACATCCAAATTACAAGGATCTCCAAAAGGAGTAGATAGGAATAATGATGGTAGCTTCTCATCTAAAGCCTGAAACCATTTGACATTTATAATTACAAATCTAAAGACCTTAAGGAAACAAACACTTTAAATAAAGATATAACGCAACATTAACAACAACAATCTTATTGAAATATTTGCATGAGTTTTAGGGGAAAAATTATCCTCTTTATACTCTATAAATAGTAGTCATTTAGTCTTTGTAAAGGATTGACAAGTTTTGTAATTTCCTTTAATTTCCCTCTGTATAGCAACCAGTGAAATCCTAAGTGGCTTATGAGCAATTGAACCCTTACTCCAGGCACAATCTCTATAATTTTACTTGTATACATATATATTGGAATCTTATGCATCTATTTTGGATATCTGTTTATAGTTATCATGGTGTGATCCATCTCTTTTATGTGTATATTTATCTACAACTTTACCTATGTTATAAGATTGTTTTCATATGTGTGTATAATGGAGTCCTATGCATCTACTTTGAGTAGCCATGTATGGTTCTCATGACCTGACACATTTTATGTGTGTGTATACCTATAACTCTTATCTAGGCTTATCTATGTCGAGGAGAAGATAATGTTGATATTGTTACATAGCATTTTGGCTTGTTATCCAAGGAGATCTTATTTGATCGTTGGCACATCACCACCTTTGTAGCTTAGGTTTTTTCATTCTTTCGTTGTTTGTATTTTATCTTTCACATCCCTTTTATCTTCAAGTTTATAATTGTACCTAAATATCACATCATAACAAGGTGTTTCCCTTGTTAAAAACTATTGAAGACCCTAATTGAGCCAAACCCTATGCTCTCAAGACTAGCCCTATTGTGTTACTTTGTGTGAGATGTGATTGTCCCAATTCTCTTCCCTAGGATAATCAAATATGATATCAGTTTAATGGTATGCCAAATGGAACCCTAGTTATATAGTATTGGTCCTACAATCACAATAACAAGTTAGGTTTAGACTTGGTGAGGTTTTATGCCGACCCCTACATGTTAAATTATATTTTCACTCACTTGGCTACTTCACTAAAAAATAAATATCAAAAGAAGTCATTGTTTGAAGATACTAGCTTGACATTTCAATGAAGGCCTTAGTCTATATAATTATACAACAAATGATGCATTCACCTTGTAACTCCACTATAACCAAAGGATCCAAAGCCCCAAACATGACCACTCTTCCACCTAGATTATCCCTTGCTTTGGATGATACAATCCTATTGTGATCTCTAGAGCCACCAACTGTATAGAGAAACCTTCCAAAATTAATAATGGTGATCCAACTAGAATATATTTGTAGAGACCTAATGAACTCATTGGAACACTTGCATGATATGGTCTTCTTACACCAAATACACAATATCACAATGTAGGATGAGTATATTAAATTTTTGGTAGCATTACTCCAAGGAAAGTCCCACCAAGGATATGAATCTCTAGCCCCACACTTAATTACTAAATGGGACTAGTTGGCTTCCTTAATAATTGATGGACTCAAATAAAGGGTATATAGAAGGTCTCTCCTAGAAGAACAAACAAAAAATTATCAAGTGGGTCTCAACCCCCAGAGCAAGCTAGAGGAGCCTAAATTGAGTACTCCTTCCATGATCACACTTGAGTAGAAGGTGAAAAAAAAATTATAAGAAAAAATAGGGAGGTCTATGAGATCTCTAAATAGCAAGAGATGATCTCAAATGGGCCTCTCCACATTTATCAAGAGAAGCATGGGCCTTAAGACCAACTGGGGGATGCTAGATCCATAATGAAAAAGAGGGATAGTTTGGGTTAGGCCTCTTATATCTCCCTAATGATCAGGTTAGCCAAGGATAACTAAAATAAGGGATGCAAATCCCTATTAAGTCATTGATCTAATAGTTATTATCCAAACAAATATTTTCTTCATCCTTGAGAACATAAAAACAATAGAAGGCTTATATAGAAAATGGGGACCATACTTCAAGGATGACAAAAGTAGAGAAGAAGGCAATACTAGTACCAGTCTATCTATACCAAGGAAACTGCTCATACTTAATAGTAGTTTACCCATTGCAAAAGGGTTGTTTTTTTTTTTATAAGCGAAAAACCTCTTGCGAGGCCACCTTGGTCTAAGAGACCACGAACAAGGGGTTCTATACTGTCAAAGTCACCCGAGGGTCGCACCCGACCCTGCCCGCACCAACATTATCAATTGGATTTTGGATACCCAATTCAAATTTTTGGTAGGGTGGAGATTTGAACCTGGGACCTCCCTTGGAGGTTGCCCTCTCCTCTCCAACTCACCTACAACACCTGGGTAGCAAAAGGGTTGTTTGAGTCCTAGTTCTCTACGGGTAATAATTTTCTATCGAAAAAGTTAGAAAAAAGTCATGCAGCAACTGGAAGGCCCTTTTGACTCCATGCCCAATGGATAAAATCATCCACAAACTCTTGTAAATATGTATTATATGTAACATATATCTTTAATTTAATGCAATTTTTGTATGCCCTAGCTCAAATATAACCCCTAGTTTTTCAAAAGCTATAGAAATATGAAGACTACTCCAAATTCCTTACTTCTTCTTGAATTTATGCCCAATGACAAGGCAAATTACGTATTGGGTTCTTTTTCACCAAGTTGAAGATCCCTATGAGTCGCTATAACTATAGCAAATCTTCACTACACTCAAATAATTGAATTAAAAATAAAATCTTAAGTAGAGGGGAAATAATCAAGAAGCTAAAAAGGGAGGCATCAGATAAAGTCTAGATAAATATCTCTGACCAAAAGTTCAAAAATTTGAAAAAATATAAGACAAGAAACCCGGGAAGGTGTAATATTGAAATTAGGATATTTTCATACTTTCAACCAAATATGGGAAGCAAAATTTCCAACATAGAGATTTCATTGTCAAGAGTCCCGAAGTTAGAAAAGCGTCAACATTATATGGCTAAAGGAAAAATTCTAAAGGCTAGAACCACTTATGCTTCAAAAATACAAGGGAATAGATTTGCTTTAGGGGATCCTACCTCATGAATATTGTATAGAGGGCCACTAGCCCCCACATCCCCCATCTTGGGTTAAAACCCGAAACCCTGTACATTGAGATAAGGTGTATATTTTTCTAGAAGTTGAATAATTTCCTATAGAATATTACAACATATATTTTTAGAAATGTAGATCTTTAGTTGACCTAGCTGAAGCTAAAAAACTAGATCTAGAGTTGGCTTCTAATGATTCTATTTTATTTCTAAGCTCTTTGGATAATAAGCATTAGGCACTTTGTGTCCCTCTCAAGGCGGTCATTGCTTATATCGAGGACATCCAAGCGATGACCCAGAATCATAAAGGAAAATTCTTGCTAAAGGACTCCGATCTAGTTTGCAATCTACCTTCGTTGGTGTAAGTCTTGAGCTTTCTCCCTATGGTTCTTTTGGTGTGGATTTACTTCCCTTATGGGTGGGTGGACTTATTTTATTGGGTGGTTGGCTAGCTAGTTTATTTTTATTTCTATCTTTTAAGCTGTTTGGTTATGGCATGGGGTTCTTCTGGTTATTTTAGAATCCATGCTGATCCTTTTTTATGTATTAAGATTTGGGGACCCTTTAAAAACCCCTTCTTTATCTAATAAAAAAATATCTTTCTAGAAAAGACAAATTAAAGGCAGTGATATTTGAAGCATTAAATATAGAAATATTTTACATCTAGGTTATGGGGATCTCCAAAAGGATTATATGGTAGTAATGGTGATAGCTACTCATCCAAAGGCTTGAAACCATTTGGTATTTATAATTCTAGATCCAGAGACCTTGGGGAAACCAACACCTTAAATAAATGTAGGACCCAATATCAAGAGTAGCAGTTTTCTTGAAATATTTGCATGAGTTTTAGGAGGGAATTTTCTTCTTTGTACTCTATAAATAGCAATCATTTAGGCTTTGTAAAGGACAAATAAGTTTACATTGGCAAGTTTTTTAAAACTTTTCTTTCATTTCTCTTTGTATAGCAGTCAACAAAACCTTAAGTGACTTATGGGCAATTGAACACCCAATTTAGGCATAATCTCTATAATTTTTTTTTTTTGGTAAGTAAGAGAATATTATAATTAACACCGGGTTTTAACTGGTTGACCCAAAACCATTTTACAAAATAGGGTCCACTGACCAACTGGACAAAGGCCAAGCCCTAAAAGATTAAACTGACAACAAAAAGGGCCAAGACCTACTCTTCCAACAGAATACAGCCAAACTAAACTATGGAAGCCTAATATTATGGCCATCAGAAAAGAAAGATGCAAAATAGAACTAACAAAGACAAAAACTAATCATGCAAGCACCATGCAGAGTAGCTTGTGCCCATATAAAAATAATAGAATATGGTCAAAAAAACATCCCATAGAATGGACAGCCAAGAGGCCAAGTAGTCTTCCTTGTAGTCCTCATCTAACTTCTTATCATCCTCCTTGCCATCATCTTTAGATTTTGCCTTCGACTCCTTGTGCCCCTGGAACTGTTGGCTATAAAACAGAAGATTTAGAGAATCACACAAATCAACAACTGCACTGATGAGGCCAGATAGACTCTTCGACTGGTTGATACTGATGGAGGCTGATGAAATTGTCATCTTCTCCAAGACTATTATGGTGGGGTCTGGTACCTCATTGTCAGGGATCTCCAACACTTTGTTATTTCTTGCTAGGGCCTTTTTGCGACATCGAATCCAAAATAATCTCTATAATTTTACTTACATTCATATATATATATGTGTGTGTGTGTGTGTGTGTGTGTGTGTGTACAGAGGCCTACACTTCTATTTTGGATATCTATCTATGTTTCTCATGCTTTGACCCATCTTTTTTTGTGTATATTTATCTGCAACTTTACTTGTGTTAAAATATTAGTTGCATATATGTATACTAGAAGACTACGTGTTTACTTTGATAGTCAT